>VZRL01005208.1:2494440-2506156 GCA_013397895.1 Origma solitaria | reverse complement strand
TTTTTTTTTTTTTTTTGTCTCTGCCTTTGACAAGGACAAGGGGAATTGCTACTAAATAATGTTTCTGGTAACTTTCAGATTATTTCCCCCTTTATCTCCCCCTTTTCCCCCCCTCCCCCCGATGCACCCTACCTTTCCTCTCTCTTTCCTAGTGTTGATTTATTTATCTAGTTGCTTTTGATTCTGCTTGTTTATTTTTTTCCCCTTCTTTTCTAATGCAGAGTAACTCTAGTTTCTCTCCTCCGTTTCCTTCCTTTTCATCCCCGTTTCCTTGTTAGGGTTTCTCCTGCCCGTGCTGAAGCGGACCATCTTCCCCCACACACACAGACAGGCATACACACTTTCCCCTTTTACCTCTCCTCGCACCCCCACTCCTCCCTCAGCCCCTCCAGCCCCTGCTCCCGGTCCCAGTTGATTTCATTTTGAACATTTCTCTCTCTGTTGTGGCTGTTCTTGTTTTGTTTTGCTCTGTTTGTGTCTGTCCGGGTGCTTTACTCTCTTCTGACTTTTGTTGTTGTTGTTTGTTTGTTTTTTTATTCCCCCCCTCTCTTCTCCTCTTTCTTTTTCTTTCTTCTCTTCCGGCCCGTTTTTTGACAGTACGATGAGCTGCCCCACTACGGCGGGATGGACGGAGTAGGGGTACCGGCGTCCATGTACGGGGACCCCCACGCCCCCCGGCCGATCCCCCCGGTGCACCACCTCAACCATGGGCCGCCGCTCCACGCCGGACAGCACTACGGCGCCCACGCCCCGCACCCCAATGTCATGCCGGCCAGCATGGGCTCCGCTGTCAACGACGCTCTGAAGCGGGACAAGGATGCGATCTACGGGTAGGTGCCGCCGGGCCGCCCGGCGCCAGGGCCCGGCTGCGCAGCGCGGGTGCCCGCGGAGCGGCGGGGCNCCCGGAGCGGAGTGCGGCGGGGGGAGCCCGGAGGGGCCGGAGGGAAGGCGGCGGCAGGGCAGCCCCCAGCCGCCCACTCCGGAGGGAAACCCGCGAGGTGGCTGGCGATCTCAGGACGAGGGCGATTTCGGGACGAGGGCGATCCAAGCCTGATTCAGCTGAGGTGCCAGCACCCACGGGAAACGGGTGCTGGAAAATAGATCTCTTGGGGAGAGAGGC
Organism: Origma solitaria; assembly: GCA_013397895.1. Taxonomy (NCBI): domain Eukaryota; kingdom Metazoa; phylum Chordata; class Aves; order Passeriformes; family Acanthizidae; genus Origma; species Origma solitaria. The sequence continues at coordinate 2,505,036 of VZRL01005208.1, read as the reverse complement.
TGGGCTGGGCAGAGGTAGTGTTGCCTCGTCCTTCCATTTTTCTTTTTTTATTTATTCGGGTTTTTCCTCTTCTGTGTTTTTGGGGGTTTTCTTTTCTTACCCGTGGGGGTAAATTTCTTTCTTGGAAAGGCCCCACTTAGGAGTTAGAGACATCTCTTATTGCTCTGGATTTTAGTTGGAGAAGTGTTGTTCTGGTGTTCTCCTCTGCCATAATACCACTCTTCCAACTTTGTAAATAAAGAGCTATTCACATCGCGAAAGGTAGTAAGAATAAAAGGGATTCACTTCTTGCAAACAGCTCTTCCCAGAGACAGAGGACATAAATACATTGGGGGCAATGAGCTGAATTTACTATTTAAGAAAGAAAGAACATGAGGAAAAAGAAATTCATACCCAGCAAAACTCCAGCCTGCACCAGGGCTTTGCTTGGAGGGAATGACACTGATTCCCTTCAGTGCATTTTGGAAAAAATACTGACTGATCCTAAAAGGAGAGCTAGTAACATCTATGACAGAGTGTGGGGCCTTGATCAGACACCAAAAGGGAAAAGAAACAAATGCATGCTTACTACTTAGCACGCAGATAATTTTTTTTTTCTGACTACACCAACTATGGGAAAATATTTTGCGAAGTGCTCTCTTCCTCCTCCCCCTCCCCAGCTCACTTATCTGGACAGATGGTATTTTACTTGGGTGTGCTTCCTAAGCCAGGAAACTTCACCACATTTTTGCTAGCAGGCCCCTTGAAAAATAAAATTACGTATTAAGTAGTTTGCAGTTTGCCTAGCTGTGCTCTCGTTTTAGGTCATAGCTGGAGGGTAGGGATGGGATCTTCCAGGTTTTGCGGTATTTTAAGCTGTGGCAAAAGTGTAACATTCTCAGCTGAGCTGCTGCTGAGCACGTTCGGTGCCTTGTGCGTTTAGAGAGGTCACTTTTGTCCTCATCGGTGAGGACTGCATGGGGAATGTGGTTCGGGCGTTGCAATTTAAAAATTTTAAAAAAACAAAAAACAAAAAAAACAAATCAGACAAAACAGCAACAGCCAACTCACCACCAAACCCAGCATTTTTATTTCAAAATGTGGTTCTCCACTGCTCTGGCCGGAGCATTACTGCGAGACTGCAGAGTATGGCTGTGTCCGTGTGTCCGTGTCTGTGTGTCCGTGCATTAAAAAAAAAAATACTTGTTGATTACAGCTCTTCTTTCCCCCTCTCCCCCACCCCCTCCTCTCTCTTTGTGTGCCACTGCCCGGTAGGCACCCGTTGTTCCCCCTCTTAGCTCTGGTCTTTGAGAAGTGCGAGCTGGCGACCTGCACGCCCCGGGAGCCCGGCGTGGCCGGCGGGGACGTCTGCTCCTCCGACTCCTTCAACGAGGACATCGCCGTCTTCGCTAAACAGGTCCGGCACCTCTCCCCCCGCCCCCGACCCTCCCCAGCGCTGCCGCCACCTCCTCAGCGCCCCGACCCACACGCCGGGTGCTGGCAGGGGCAGCCTGCCTTTCGCGCCCCGGCGCCCCCTCTCCGGCGGGGCGGGGGTGCGCGCTGGTGGCCTGTCTGGCCCTGAACCCCCGCTCCGCCGGCAGCCCCTCCACGCTGCCGGGCTGGGACTCCCGGCCCTTGCCCTCCTGCATTAGCGAGAGGGAAAGGTAGCTGCGGCCGAGTTTTGGAAGGCAGAGGGAGCGGGAGGCAGGCGGGAGACCCAAAGGGGAAGGCTCCCGTGGCACCGGCGGCCGGCTCGGTGCCGGGCCGGCAGGAGCGGGGCGGGCTCCGCTCCACAGCTCAGTGACCCAGGGCTTTCGGAATGGATTTTGGTACCGGCCTGTTTTGTCACAGGGATTTTCCCCCTTTGGGTGATCCGGTTACGGGGCTAAAGACAGAAGCTGTAGTTCACGCCGCTTTTCCTTCTTCTTACAGGTCCGCGCCGAAAAACCACTTTTTTCTTCAAATCCAGAGTTGGACAATTTGGTAAGGGCTGCTCCCCCTTCCACCCCACTCCCCTCTCGCCCTTCCCGACCCCTCCGCCAGCTGCCGGGACCGGGCCGAGCGGTGCGGCGGGGCAGCGGCTGCCGGTCCGGGCACCGGGCGGCGCCGGCATGGGAGCGGGGCGCCGGCGGCTCGGCAAGTTGCCGTCAAGGGGCTTCAAAGAACTTCACTCTTAGAGCCAGTCAGTGCAAAGGCTCAAGCCCCAGTGCATTGCAAAGCTGCGTTTGAAAGCCACGGGAAGCTAAAGTGAAGGAAGTAACTGCTTAAGAAGAGAGAGCTAGAGATTTCTAATGTAATTCTTTTGCTAATGTGAACGATTTCAATATTCAAAGTGCCCAAATCCTCTTGTAAAGAAGATGCCAAACTATTCAAACATACATTCACCCCCCTTTCTCCTGCGGGCGGGGATGGGGGTGGGAGCGTATGTTTGACTTCTCTGCGGACCCTCAGGGATGAGGGCCGGGGTGCTGAGAAGGGAACGAGACAGAGAGGAAGAGGGTTTCTCCAAGATCGCGGTAATAAAGCACTAATCACCGTTCCTGGAATAAATATGATAAAAATCAAGTGCTTAGGTTAAAGTTGATCAAAATTGTTGAAGCGTGACCAATGAACTAAAATCCTGGATAATGACCGCGCGCCCTGACAATCCCCTTCTCCTCCTTTCCCACCCGGGCTCGCAGCTCTGCCCAGTCCCCGGTGCTCCTGTCTCCCACGTAACCCCTTGCTCAAAACTTTCTTGCAGATGATCCAAGCAATACAAGTACTAAGGTTTCATCTTTTGGAATTAGAAAAGGTAAGAGCCACGGAGNGACTGTTTGGGCTGACTTGTAAACATGGCCAGAGAAGATAGGGGTAATGCAGTGTGACACTGTAACCTGTGCCATCAGAGCATGTGACGCCCGACAGGCATGCCCAGCCTGGCTTTTCCCTTTTTTTTTTTTTTTTTTTTTGTGTGTGTGTAATTTCAATATTTACTAATATTAAATATTAAACCCCTTTCATCCTTCTTACCCTTTTCCTCAGCAGAAGCTCTTTTTCCCACTCAGAAATATTATGTTTAACAAAAAGAAATGAAAGCAGTCGTTCTCCTGTCCAGCTCTGGCAGGCACATTAACCCCAAGCAAGCACTAAATGTTTGGAAGAGGCAGGGGCCCCTCCGAGGCGTGGGCAGGGGCTCTGCCCTGGGACGAGAATGGCTCTTCCCACAACCTCAGCAAGTAGCTTCGTTTTACTGCTCCCGGCCATTTAGACCTTTTCTTAGCCCCGGTTTAAACTGATCCCATCCCGAGTGACTAGTTGTACCTGTCTGGGTTGTGTATGCTCCGGAGATACCACCTGGGTCCAGCTCCCAGTGTTCCAATGTTATTATCAAATCTGATTTTCTTCAGCACACAAGTCCGAGCCCACTATCTCTTGCTCTCTAACTTGTTGCTGCGGCAAGTCTCTAGAGAATAATATGTGCTGCAACAATTTCTCTATTGTTTCCTTGCCTTCAACTATTGTCCCCCTTAATTAGAGTTACTTGTGAAGTAGATCACAGGGTTGTTCTTGCTACCCCCTAAGAAAAAAAAAAAAAGTTGGAATACGATATTTTGCCATTATTGATTCTATTATTCTTGTTATTCTTTTCAGGTTCATGAATTGTGTGATAACTTCTGCCATCGGTACATTAGTTGTTTGAAAGGAAAAATGCCCATAGACCTCGTTATTGATGAAAGGGATGGCAGCTCCAAATCAGACCACGAAGAACTCTCAGGATCTTCCACAAATTTAGCCGATCATGTAAGTCCTTCTGTTTTCTTTATGGTACTTTTAAAGTATTTAACCTGCTTAGAGGACCTGTTCCCGATTTCCTTGCTTTGCTGCTATTGTCTATTAGTATTATTACTACCTTAACCTCTTGCAAGCTTGAATCCCATCTTCACGCTTTCTTCCGTCTTGCTTTGTAAAGTTGTAGAAATGAAAAATGTTCCTTCAGTTTCCATCTGTAAAGCATCGAGTTTGCAATGGTTTATAAAGTTTCCTGGTCTGGGCGGCTTGGAGAGCTAGCAAACTGTTTGCTGTGGGGATCGGTGCTTTCTCCTGCTCTTTGCCAACTTTGTAATCAATGCATCAATGTAAGGAAACAGAGACAAGAAAGTTAGGAAGAAAGTTTGCTGATTTGCTCCCCCCTCCCCTCTTGTGGGGATGACAAGTGATGAGAATTATTGGCAATACTACACTGCATTAAAAAAAAGGGGTTAGCACATTAGAGTTTCCAATGCTTTTGCTTTATAGCAACTTATTGTCAGAATATGGACTTATTGCCAAACGCCTGAAGCATCTTCATAATAAAAGACAGTAACCTTGATGAAGCAATTATTAACAATGTATTACAGAAAGCTGGAGAGAATGATGATTGAGTAACCGTAGGTTAGTGGTTGATTTTAACACTTTAGGAGTTGGTGAATTAGTGTAATGTGTGTAGGACTGAATGTTGGTGTGCATGGTGAGAAGAGTGCCTTTGTTTTTCCGAGTTTTGGAGCGGCTCTTGTGATCCTTCAAAAGATGTAGATGCAGAGAGACTTTGGGATGTGAAGGGAAAGATTGCAGCTGGTACCACAGAAAAGGGAAGGAATAGCTCTGGTTAAAAAGAGTGGGTGTGAACTCCACTTTATTTATAGGAATGCATCCCTGGGGGCAAAGGGGTTTATACAGTTTTAGATTCAATTGAACTAATAATCTAAATGATACAGTCTAATATTTTAGCGGTTGAAATATTAATTTAACACTCGGTGTGAAGTTAACCATGCCTTCTGCTCAGGCGCCTGCCTTTTTTCCCAGTGTGTTAAGAAGAGTAGCTGGAAGCCCAGGGAGAATGAGCTTTCTAGGAGCTTTTGTTTCCTTTGAAAACATGCTGTTTTTGTGTGTATTTGGTAATTACATTAGACCTGGACTGAAGCTGAATTGGGAGATAAAATAATAATAAATTCTTCTAAATGTCCCCCTTCTGGCATGGCTTAGTTACGGGAAATATTTTTGGACCCAAGCCTTAGCTTTCATTTTCTCATTTGTATTCAGTAAACATTGCATGACAAGGTTTGTGCTATGTTTTACATTTTAAATATATTATTTTGAGAGAAAAAAAATGTATGCAGTGCTTCCTTAAAGTTTCTCTGCTTATCAGCTAACTCACATGTAGATAATAAACTCCATGAGGCATGACACAATTTCAAAAATATTTGTTTCATGGCATTTTACAACCTTAAATTCGTGGGCATAAGTATTCTGGGAGAGTACTAGAAAATAAATTGAAATGAGTGGCAACCTGAAAGATAGTGAGTCATTGTGTAAAATTTAGAGAAACAGAAAAAAAAAAATACGTGTTTCTCCAGTACAGTTTCTTTACAAGAGTGTGTTTCAAGTGGAAGTGTAGAAATGGAGCATGCTTATGTTTATATTGAAGAGATTAGATAAACTAGCCTGTTTAGGGTTCTGGCAGATGGCAAATGCTCAAGCCAATTTGCAGTGCTCCATTATAATATTTAAATTCACACACAATGATAGGACAGGAGTGAAGGGGGTTAGCATTTTCATAATTTGGTAACTATTATCTTCCCTAAGAAGAATCTCATCTTGCTTTTGTGGCCCCAAAAACAAACTCAAATAAATATGATAACCCATTTATCTTGCACCCGTTAGGGTTTACCACTTCATTGGGTATTATAATTTAAAGCCTTTTATTTCCTGGAGATTTGAGCTATAACATTTTTACTTTAGCCCCCTGCTATTTGTTTTGAAAGGAAGCAATAATTTGTGCAACCAGAACACCAACTGGGAAATGAAGAGTTGTATCACATAGTTACATTTTATTCATGCGTTTTGGGAAATGTGTCTCCTTATTGGATTTTTTTTTTTTTTTTGTATATTAGCTTGTTTTCCTGACAAAACTTTAACACTGTTTTATAGCTTACTCAAACTACCGTGTTTTATATTTGCACTGTACAAGGTTCCAGCAGGAAGAAATGCACTTTTATTCATAGGAAAGAAAAAGCTTTTTTAAAATGGCTAATATAAACATGCAAGTCTATTAAAAAATGAGCTATCATTTCTGAGCATCTACCTGAAAATGTAGCAGTTCAAGCATGCAAATTTGTCCAATTTGGCTCTCCAGGTTTATTTTTTTTCATTTGCCTTGATATGCATATTTAATATGTAGCCTTAGGCTAGATCTCATTTGGTGAAAGTTGGTGTAGGGGTGATGATGAGCCACTTCAGAAGGACAGAGACAGCATGTTGTTTCCTCTGTTTTATGTATTGGCCCACTATTCTGATCCAGGGGTCTTCCCCTCATGGTTTTATTTGCACATGAAATACTAGGAGCATTTCAACTGATTGGCTATGAATAATGATAGCCCAAAAGAAGTGTAGGTTAATTTGTTGTGTGCCAAGGTTTCTCTTGTGGAGGTGACAGTTTGTGACAGCTGTTTGATACCCCAAAAATCCATACCCCTCTATTGTTATTAAGTGGTGTAAAGCTACCCTGTGTGTGTTTAATGTGAATGTGAGGGGTGGTAGTAGTGACAGTGGCAGTGCTGAATGAGGAACTAAGGCAGCTCTTAGCTTTATTGTTTTTCTAGACCTTAAAACCAGCATGAAGGAAAGTAACAGAAAGAATTGTAGGATCAACCAATATTTACCACAAGACTTTAGATGGGGTACTCAAATAGTGCATGTTTTCCCTTTCAAAATCTACTGCTCTGCTATTTGTATAACTTAATTGGAAACCAAAACCAAAAACAACAAAGGAATGAACTCTTCAGGGATACACCTGTACTGGAAAAAGGAGACAGCTGTAAGCGGTTGTGCTGTACATGTTTGGTAATAAATGTGTTTATTGAATTTTATTTTAGTGCGCTATTAACTGTTATGTAATATAGTTATTGTAAAGGGTCCAGGGATTTGGTAGATCAAATAGTGCAGTGCTGGCCACAAGAAGCTGAAACTTTTGTTATTACTCTGCTGTGTTTAGTAAATATAACAGCCCATAATTAGTGTTTGAATTTTTAACACCCTTTTTTTTTTATTGCTCTGAGGTACTAGCTGTAGATGGGAAGAAGGTAATTACAGCTATGCCCTGGCTGAACCAGATTAGTTAGGGGGGAAAAAAAAAAGATAAGAAAAGAGGAAAAAAACCCTTTGCAGCTGCAGTTCAAGTTCGGTTTCCCAGCACAGGCAATTTATTATTGTTCAACTATACATTCTGGGCCCTATCCTGCATTCTGTGTTCAGCCTAAAATGTCTGATGAGATTGTTGACAGATCTTTTTTTTTCCTCATTTCAAGCTATTCAAATCTGAAAAACACAATGCTTGTAAAATTTGGAGGTTTTTAAACTTTTTTTGACCATATGATAACATTTTGTACCTTCATTACATTCTTTTTGTACCTGGCTTCACCTGGTGTCATACAATTCTTCCTTTAGCACAAAGCTGTTCTGAAGCCCGGTAATTCTTCCATAGAAATTTATGTCTCTCCTTCCACTGGCTTTTGTGGGAACAGGATCAGGGCCTCAGTCTTTTTGATATTTGTTTATATGTTTAAGTCAATTTGCAGCTTTCAGGAAATAATATACAGATCATAATTCCTAAAATATAATTAAAAATGGATAGAATTATACATACATTTCTTTTATAAAAAAAGACTCTTGACAGATTAGAAATTCAAGATCTTAGCCATAGAAGAGAAAGATCAGTCTGAATATTAAACCTTTCAGCTCTCACATGAGGCGATACCTTTATTTTGTGCTTTTGGACATCAAGACAACTAACATTTCTTTAATATTTCTCATCGAAAAATGGTCTGTGCAAATTCCTGACATTTTGCAGATAAGAAAAAATAAAAACAGGGTAATACATATCTGTTCCAGTCATATAATTAAATCTTTAGGTAAGATTTCACTGAGTAATGAAGAAGTAATTGGGGGCCTGATGCTAGAGTCTCCAGGTATGCCACACTTTTGTGGACTTCAGTGCGAGTTTTGAGAAACACCAGATCAGACCCCAAAGGCGCCCTTTCTGTCTGTATTGTGTCAGAAGGAAAACTAAGTAGCTAACAGCAAAAATAATAAGGCAAACTTACAATGTCACTTAAGACTTAGGACATTGCGGCAGGCCCTGTGCTTTCTGAAGGGGCAAGGAGCATCGGGAACTTTCCAAGAGGGGAGATAATGCTGTTCATTCCTGCTTTTTGATGGGCCAAGGTATGTTTCTGCCAACAGCTGAACTCTCAATTTGAGTCTACAGCTCAAATTTGAATTTACAGCTCAAATCTGAGTGTTTTAATTTTAAACTCTGTTCTCTCAAACTGAACTGATGATGTATTTCATTATCTATTTGATGACTGTTCCCTTTTTGGTTTGAGTTGTCTATCAGTCTAGATGAAGTGTAGCCACACAGAATGACATAGAAGGACAATTAAAAAAACCCAACAACCCCCTGATTTTTCAAGTCTTAGTTCCTTGGTGACGGGTGGATTGCATGTCTGATTTCAGTCTTAATTAGAAAATACAAAGCATGCAGCTTTCAGAACACTGCCGTTCTGGGAGGGTCAAAAATTACTCTTGGCACTTTCCTCAAATGAAAAATCAAGGGTCAAGAATTAAAACTTTTACATATATACAAAAATATCTGATAGATTGCAGTGCCTTTTTTTTTTGTTTCAGTTGTGTAATTCCAGTACAAAAAAGTAATCATATTAAGCGTGCATCTGTAGGAAAATAAACCTTAGCAATACCAGGAGTAGTATTTTTTAGAAAACATACATTTTGTGTCAAATTAGAGCTTTTCATGTCTTATTACCTTATTGAAAGTTTCTTTAAATAGTAAGTTTATTATTAAATGCACTCAACATGTTCTCTAAGATGCCATCCTGAACTTTACACACAAAAAACATAGACAGACACAGATACACACACAGAAACACGCATGCACGCATGGGATAGATTTCCGTCTCCTGCATACTCTATCCTATTTTTATATATGGTGGTACCTAGATACAGATTTTTGGGGTATCAGTTATGTCAGTCATTCCACTGTGTTTACATGTGTTACTTGTAAGAACAAGGTGAGCAGGATTTGGATTGTTTTGCGGGGGGGATAATGCCACCTGTATCAAGTAGTTCAGTTCAGTTCTGTGTTTGCAAAATTAATTTACCAGACCTTTGACTCCAACCACGTTTAGAAACGATGAGCTTTATTGCCATTGTAGCTTCTTTTATAAAAAAAAGTTGTGTTTTATTTCTTCTTTCGAGATTAATGATTTTGTCAATTTCATCTGATAGAATTATGTTGGGGCCTGATCCTGTCAGAGTTGTATACTTAAAACTTCAGTTAAAATCTGTGAGTCAAATCCTGCTCAGCTTACTCACATGGGTATCAGCTGGCCTGATTGATTTTACTTCCCAGTTATAAATAAGAAGCAGATTCCTTATGGTTAATTGAGTCTTTAATATCACCATAAAAAGCAGTATGAGATCAGAATCAGCCCTAAGAGGACTACATACACTCACAAAAAGCTAGCCAGACTTTGCTCAGCAGATATTTCGGACATAAAAAAGAAGAATTGCAATTTATCAGAAGGCTATCCTACACCAGATTTCTCTGTTACAACATCTCTGTTCAAGAGATGTTAAAAACTCTTACGGTTTCCAGCAGATTTTCGGCATCAACGAAAGAGTAATGTGTCAGATTGGCTTCGTATGCCTTTCGTCCATTCTGTTGCTCTTTTCTAGTTTTAGCAAAATTCAGTGGTGGTGTTAAATCAATTTTTTTTAACTTTCAAGGGAAAAAACACTGGTAAAATTGTGTTTTCTAGGAAAGCCCGTGCGTGTAAATGAGAAACAGTGGATAGCAGTGGAGTGATCTCCTGTGGCCCTGCTAGTACAAGCTTTCCCCATATTGTCTCCTGCTTTTATATTAATTACAACTTGCATTATCAGCTGTGAGTCTGTAGCCCAGCAAACAGAAAATACTGCCCCTGGAGACATAGCTTCTTGTATCTATTTTCCATCTCCTTCTATTGTGCTCTACTCAGTATTCACTGCTTTTCTCCTAGTGACACTGCTCTTTAACACAATTAGGTAAGAGCAAGAGGAGTACCATATTTGGCTCCCAATTATTAAAACTACTGGGAATAGATACATGTGTGCTGTTCACTTTCTATGGTATCTGGCATTAGTTTAGGTCATACACGTGAGAAATTTTTTTAGCATGCACACGTACGCAAAATAGGCAATTGCATTTTGGCAGACAACATCCACACTCTTCAATGTGTTTCTGCAAAGTATATCACTAAACTTGCAAGAAGAAATGAGAAACCATGCTAGCAGTTTGTGTAATTTATCTAAAACTATCTGTTTGGTTTCTTTTTTTCCTTCTTTTTTTTTTTTTCCAGTCTGATAACTCAATATGAATTTCATTGCAACTAAAAGAAAAAATGCAACTATTATTAGTGGGCTTTAGGCTAGGATCTCTTCAGGTACCTAAACTATGCTGATGAAGTTTGTCAGTGAAGCACACTTTAAATGTGTCATTCGGTCCCTTTTTTTTTTTTTTTTTTTGGGAAAATTGGAGCAAAA
>VZRL01005208.1:2471843-2494428 GCA_013397895.1 Origma solitaria | reverse complement strand
AAGCCCACTTTAAATGTGTCATTTGGTCCCTTTTTTTTTTTTTTTTTTGGTGAAGATGTGCATAAAATAACTATTTATGATTAATCATTTGGCCAAGAATTTTTTCTTGTGTGATGTGAGGTTGGAAATGGTCTCGGGGAGAAAAAGAGCAGTTCATTGACACATACAATGATCTGAGTCCAAAGCAAAAGAATGCTGCCTTTTTATGAGTTTGTAAACGCCACCCCTAGAATTATTTGTGATTTTTTATAATATTAAAGCAATTTCCCTCCCTTGCAAATTCCTTCAACATTCTAGTGTCGTATTTAGTAAATATCTTATCTTATATTTTCTGTCCTTCAACAAAACTCTGCCAAATTGCTTCCTCAAGAAAACTGTGTCACAAGAAATACATTGAATTCTCAATCAATACAGTCAGCCTTTCCCAAACAGGATCTACAAACTGAGGTCAAGAACAACTCAGCCTGGTAAAGACAGCAAGTGTTTTCAGCTGCGGGAAGTCTCATTCAGTGATCCTTTCCAAATTTTCACGGCTTTGAAACAGCAAGGCCGGTTGAGCTTTTGAAATATTGTATGATAGGTTTTGGATGACATTCGCTTTAAAACATAGCTGAGCTGTTTCCACTTAATTATTGTAACTTTCATACATGTGATAAGGGGCTCCAACAGCAGCCAGCACAAGAGAGCCGACAGTACACAAAATTAGCATAACTCACTATGTTCCCTGAAAAGTTTAGCCTAGATGAACATGTTGCAATTACTACATTTTCTAAAAGAAGGTTCCAGCACGATGTTGTTGGAGGGCTAAACTCATGCTATGCTATTGTTTCTTTCCTTTTTCATGTATTTCTTCTAGCTCTTTATCTGATTACCATCCGGCAAACAGCTGACGCTAAGAGGCTGCAGAGGGCTGAAGAGCTCCTGTCTGCTGTTTGCCTTCAGCTTGAAGCTATTTGAGTGGCTTCCGAAGTCAGAGATAAAAAGAGAAGCTCATAGGCACAACTGTGTTTTAATCCAGGCTGTAAAGAAACTTGCTCAGTTTTTGCATTTTATTTCCATCTGAACTTTTCGCTAACCTTATTTTCAACTTTTTTGTTCTTTTTAATAACATCTGGGCTGCTTCAGCTTTCAAGACTTCTCATCTTTCTTTTCGTGTTTCTCTCCACCTGACTCTGAAAAATTATGGTAAAATGCAGGGATTTTATCTGTTTATTCTTTTTTTAAGGAAAGGGTGGGGGATTACAGTATAAATTAGAGAAAATTAACACAATAACCTCAATGAATATGCAATAGTATTGTTTGGTGGCAGTTTTTTTCCTGTTGTAGCTCTGTGTGAGGAAAAGTAGATCAGTCTTCTAGGTTTTGGAGGGGGTGGTGATTTTGTGCCATAAGTGCTGTTGTGCTGCCTGCTGTGCTGACAGGTTAGGCAAATTTCAGATCCTGACCTGTCTTCTGATTTTACTCATGTCTTCCTATCATGGAACCACTTACGTGAGTGTATGTGTGTGTCTGTCTTTGTAAGGTGAAGGGGATTTGGATCCTTCTTACCCTTTGGTCACCTGAGACTTTACAGGGAACCTTTTGAAGTCACGGGCTCTTTTCTTTGTCTCTGCTGCGATCCAGGTCAGGCCCGTCAGATTTATGTTGCTGGGTATTGCAGCAAGCCGTTACTTGGCAGTTCTATTCTGCATTGCTATACAGCATGTGGTACTAATCAGTGCTAGAAGATTACTTTGAGATGGTTCAATATAGATTTTGGGACTTGGTCCCAATCACACTTACAATGTATTTTACAATGGTAAATCAGTTGATTATGTTGAACTTATTCCTACTACGCATTGAGGTAGATGAGGTCAGAATCAGTCCTGCTAAAAGAATCTATCCAACTTGTCACTTGCTGCTTTCAGCTCCTCCTCATCCATTAATACTCTAGTGGTATTTCACAATGCAGATTTAAACCACAATCAAACCTAAGAAGCAATTTTTCTTTTTATGAGGGGAGATTTGTTGTTTGTTTTGTTGTTGTGTTATTGTAATGCACTCAATTTAAGTTGTCGCATGCAGGTGACAAGTAATGCAGGTCCAACCCCTACTCTGATCTGTTTCATGTGTTCTTGCTCTCCTTTTCTGCCAGAGGAAATTCCATCTCTTGCCTGCCTTCATGTGGTGCTGATAAAGCTCTTCCTGTACAGTAGAATTCCTGTTTTCCTTTAAGCAACAGCAGGGTATTGGGAATGATCAGGAAAGGGGAGGAGGACAGGAGGAGAATACACTCAACAAAGTAGCACTAAACTGTAACATTAAGTTTTCCACACTTATCCTTCTAAATAGCAGTTCCTTTCTCCGGGAAAGCCAATACCCAATAAATTAGAAAGTGTACATGAATTATGTGACTTAAGTACAGTAGTTCAGCCCTTACTTAGCCAAGTTTTGCAAACTTTGTAAGTCTGTCTTCTGCATTCCCTTTTGTAGTGTTTTATGCTTAGTAATGTAGAAAGAATTACATAAAAATCACTATACAGGTTATTTTATATAATCACCTGGTGGTTATTCTTGACAATTCTTGTAAGTGAACTGTTAGAGTTATAAATCTAGAAAGTCTTTTGAAATGTGTCATATCAAGGTGATGGCTGGGGTTGAGGAAGCATCTTTCCTGCTATATAATGTCTTTCAGAGAAAGCTTGCTTTTTCCCCTCACAACTTTGACTTTTTTGGAAGCTTTTCCAGCATTTAAATGGGTGACAGAGAGGCTGGAGAGTGAGGACACGCTCCTATCTCATGCATTTTCTCCTGTACTTCTTGAAACTCTTTCTCTCCTCTTCTCCCCTTGTCTGGAAAGTCTGTAAAAACAGAGTGTGGGGAGACAGTTTGCATGCCAACTATCCTGATCCTAATGAGAACCCTTAGTATCATAAACTATGCAGGTAGATGCTCTTCCCCCTCCTGCCCCCCCCACTACCCTGCAGAGCTCCTTAAGAAACTATATTTATAGTTTTTTGTCTCTCCTGAAATATTGTTTTCCAGCACTATTCAAACAATTAAATCCAGACAGCTCTGTGGAAAGTTTAAAAAAAAGAAAAAAAAAATCTGTTCTGTGTTTTAACAAGTAAATCTTTGTATCTCCTCTGCTTGCCTTTGCTGAAGAATTATTACACTGTGCAAACAGTATAGGTGTTTGGCACATTTCACAAATGCTAATGTGTATACTTTCCTCCCCTTCCTCCCTCTTCTCCCGGTTTTGTTTCTGTTCTTCATTTGCTATTGGAATGGGAACCGTGGAAAAAATTCCTTGGCATTCTGACACCAGAATCCTTCATCTTGGAGAGACCACGATGATGCAACCTCAACGCACTCGGCAGGCACACCAGGGCCCTCCAGCGGGGGCCACGCTTCCCAGAGTGGAGACAACAGCAGCGAGCAAGGTAAAAGGTCAAACTTTTTCCCTCCACAAAGTAGGCATGACTAAAATAACTCCAGCTTTTTTCATTATATCAGTACATCTGCCTTAGAGTAAACATGGAGTGGCAGACTCGCAGTATAATCAGCTGTAAGTTAGGGAGACGGTATTTCCTTTTCCTAACCCACTTAGCTGCATTTTATTATTATTTCAAAGCGAAATATCTAATCTTCAAACAAGCTTTGTAATAACAATTGATTAGTTCTGCCAATTCCTTTACAAATTTGGTTATCTACAGTTTATTTTTGTGTGGTGTAAGTAAATATAATGACAGACATACTCTCCAGCTGCAGTGCAGTTGTTTGAGTTGGGTTAAAGATGGAGAGTTTAACCTGTAGTTTTATCTGGGAAAGAGATTTCTATGTGAAGTTATGAAGCTGCTGAATTATATAAAGTAGAAGCAAAACCCAAACTGGACAGAAAAACGTTTCTTGAAATGTTTGCTTGTACAGACTTGTTTTTGCTTCTGATAATCTGATTTCTGAATGGTAAATAGAGGTATACCTGAACTGCAAAACCTCTTTGTTATCTATGTACAGTGAAACCTTCTCAAGGGTTCACGAGGTTTGATTATTATTTCAGGGTGTTTTGTTTTATTTCCTACTGCATTGCACCTTATGTGTGGTCATCTGCATTCATGCTGAGTGAGTGTCAAAGGCTGTCATTCTGTTATGATAGTGTTTTACATGCGTTCATTAGAAGAATAAGTGACTCCAGAAGGTGTAGGAGTCAAGTCTCCAGTGCTAAATGTAGGGTAAAGATGGCCTGCTGTTACTCTTAGATCTTGACTCAAGAGCTGATTTTTTAAACTTTTTTTTTTTTTAAGTCCAAAGTTTAAGGTGGACTCCATTCTTGTTTTTCTTTGTAAACATGGTAAGCTTCTGCTAGTGAGTGAGACATTACCTTTACATGGACTTATGATATGGTCTCACCACGAGATGTTTCTGCAACATCTGCAGTATTTTGCCTCTGTGTTTTCCCCCACGTGCCCAGCAGAGCCAACTGACAGGCTGATATCCAGCTAGCCCTGCAGGATCCCAAAACCAGAGAAGGCAGCAGCCTTCAGCGCTAGAGCTGCTTTGACTATTGTTATGCTGCAGACTGCTTCCCACTGTGATATTTGCCATGCTTAGATGGCAGAACAGATATGTGATTTCATGTCTCTCACATGGCCCACTGCTTGGCACAGAGCTAGCTCCCCTCATCTGTCTGATGATCTGGTGTTGTACCCGTTGCCATTCTAGGAACTTGCAAAGTTTGTTTCTGGTAGAGTGGTTTGGTTTTGTCTCCTATTTGTAAGAATTGTTTATACGTTTGTAATCTTACCGCTGATAGAAAGCAGCCATGGCATAAAGTGTGATCCAACCCCAACATGAGTCACAAGGATTTTTTGCTATGGGATTAAATTGGAGCTGTACAAGACCCAGCATGAACCACTACAGCTTCAACAGATAATGATAGGGAGAGCTTGACTGTTCAACAGCATATTGGTGTTATGTCTGTAAGCTGGCCACAGGCTCTAGTGTTGATCAAATGTTTACATGGTATATTGCAGCTCAAGTGCTTGGTGTAGCTGATGATTTGCATGCTTAAAAATGATTCCTTTGAGCGGTGTGCCATTCTACCCCTAGGGAGGAAGTTTCCGCACACCTGTATAGCCACTCTGCCCCAGGAACCCCTTAAAAATTAGAAAAGTTCTTTCACTGAGCCATGCTTGACGTAAAGAAATCCCTTGCATCAATATCCAGGGATCTTGGGTTTCATAGTCTCTGATCCCTTGTCATGTAACTCAGGGTGCTTGGGAAATATTGCTAAGCATTAGAAAAGGCAGTTGATGATTACAACACCAACTTTTCTTCGGAAACGGAGGTTTCTGCCAGTATGTATGATTTCAACAAACCTGTTACTCATTTCTGCAGAAGAGGAACAACCTCTGAGGGGCCAAATCAGTCACTAGTGCTGTCCAGTCTAGCAGGGTAAAACATTGCTGGTATGTTCCCCTTTGAGCTCAGCTGAGCCTTCTAAAGGGAAGCAAATGTCCAGTGGCAAATCACCATTCCATTCAGCTGCTGGCAGCTGAAATATGGCTCTACAGCACCAGCAGAATTCCCGTTGGAGATGGCTTTGGCTTGCTCTCCCCCTTTCAATCCTGGGAAAGACTAAAGTGAGTGAGGTCTGTCTTGAATTTTCCTTAGGCTTTCTTGTGGGGGGCAGGGTTTACCTTATAATTCCTGAACTGGCAGTGAGCTGGTCCCAGGCAATGCCAAGATGGATAGACGCCTTCTTGAGCTATTCCAGTGCAGTTACTTTCTTGGGTCAACTTGGTTTCCCTGCAGTTTTGCCATGAGCTTCCACAAAAGCTGCTGCAAGTATTCCACTTGCCCCAAAGGATTTCTTGGAAATGGGAGCTCATTAGAGAGTCTTGGGTTACATTAGCAACATACAGTCTTCTCCACTAATGCCTGGTGGCAGCAGAGATTGATTCATCCTAGAGTCAGTCTCTTTTGGCTTTTGAGAGCGCTCTTTCCAGGGGTCTCTGCTTTTGCCTTAAGTCTATCATTTGCATGCTGTGTTTTTTTTAGTTTTCTTTTATTATTGTTTTTATTTTATTTTGGGGAGGGGGGAGGTGGAAAGGATTTGGGTGAATGATTGCTGTCTTTTTCAGTCTTTCTCTGCATGAGGTAGATCTATTTATTACCTGGAAGAATCCTTCCATAATTCTTACAGTTTGAATGAAATAAAAAAGGTGTAAGCATTTTGTCTCTTTATGAAGGCAGCCTCTCCGCTACAGTGCATGACTGCCTTTTGGCATGGAAAGGGTTAATCTAGTCTGTGTTTGGTATTATTAGAAACATGCTGGCATTGGAAGAGTTAAGTAAAGGGCCTTCAGGCAGTAAATGTTGAAAGATTATCCTAATTTTATTAGTGGTGAGTGTCTATGTTGTTCTTAGCATGTCACCTCACTTGTTCAACAGAAAACTAAGCTATACAACATATTGATCATCTGGCAAACCAAAGTACTAGTGATCTGTAACCCACCAAGCATTTATTGACTTTATCCCAGTTCAGATCCACAAATGCAAATCAGTGCTCTATAATACTATTTTAAAGATTAGTTATTATTTAGCAGGTCTGATCAACTTTCCTCCTGCCCTGGAAAGAGTTAAATGTATCCAATAATAAAAATAAAACACTCTAAACATCTTACAAAGGAGAAAAAGGAGAAGCTGATTTAATGGTCTAATGAGGCCATCTTCCAGAGACTTGTTTTGTGTAGGGCTTGCTTTGACCTTTCGCTTTGCTCAGGAGCCCAACGCTTCATTTTTCACATTCTTGCAATTACGTTAACGCTTCAAGCATTTCTGACTCCAAGTCAGCTAGCAACACCAGGCATAACTCAACACTGTGAGTTTTTCTCCTCTCTGTAGATTCATTAACAGGTCACCGAGGTCCCAACTGAAATTTAAAACTGACTGGTTCTGTTGGGTTAGCTGAGTTATAGCAAGGGAGATGGCAGGAAAGGGGGTGAGAGAAGGGGAGGGGAAAGAGAAGACCCTGGGGTTTTTGCCAAGGAATACATGTGTAAAAACTCTAAGTGGAAGATTAAAAGGTGTGTGTAGCTTTATCATCCACCCTTTTCTTTGGAGAGGAAAAAACACATCTGAAAGTCTTCTGGGGTATTATGTTTTCTTTATTCTTTGTGAAACAAAGTGAAAACAGCCACTGCCGATACATAAAAGGCTAAATGACTACTAGAATTTGGCATCAGTTTGTGCCACAGTGATGGACATGATGCTCCCAGACTTTAATTCCTCTTTAATTTCTTTATGGGATATTGCAAATAATGAATATGGCAGATTATGCATGAAAAATGGGAAATAAATCTTTTTAAGGTTTAAAAACATGTGGTCTACACGAAAGCACCAGGGAATAGTTTCAGTTTCATATTTTATGATACCAGGATTGTATACCTGCTTTGTCATATTCATAGTTCAGTCACTCCAAGGGCCTGATCCATCCAAGTCAGACGGAGGCTGTCTTCGTTCAGGACCTTTCAGGTAGTTCAGCATCTTTTTAGGATTTGACCTGGGATGAGAAACTTGATAATAAGTAAGAAACCAGGAATATAAAAATTCTCATAGGTTGTAGAGCAGTAAAAATATAAATGAGTATCACATCTACTTTGCTTTACACATGTGAGTGAGTAGTTCATTGTTGTGTGGGCTTTTTTTTTTTTTTTTATTTAATGTAACTACTTGTGCTGAATGATCTGCCCCTTTATAAATAATATCAGAGGCTACTCTCTGGGGAAAATCTTGAAGTAGTTTAGAAGCACTTCTGTGCCAGCTTGATGTCTGTCCACAATAGCTTTCTTTGGCAAAGACTCCATAACCTGGTTCAGGACAAAGTCGACTAAGATATTAACTGAAATGATGCATCCATCACAGGTTAACTCTCTGGACTGATTCTTGTTGGAAAAATTAGGTAGTATATTTCTTATTCAGTATATTCCATCTTGTAGTAACAATAGTTTGCTAGTCAAATTTGTTTACAAGACTAGATAAAGCCCAAAGTTCTATCCTAGTATTAGAAACTCTACTGCTACTACATAAAGCTTAGAACCAAACTCCAGTAGTTAAAAAAAGGAGAGGGATATTTTTATGTTAGCAACAATTAAAAAATAACATATTCATGCAAAGTCTTTGGAAGCTAATCCAAAAGCTAATGCTACAACTTCTTTTTCCTAGTTCTGTAAGTATGGTAAGCCTGCTGAAGCTAGTATGCATATTCATCATAAAGATTCAGAACACATTTTTATTCCTTTGTATTTTTACCTATAAAACTATAGGGTATGGTTTTATTGGAAGAGTGCTGCCTTCTGTAAGAAAGGAAATTCCTGATAGAAAGGCTCAAACATCCAGACTGTGAAAAATCAAACTTGCTAATAAATAATGCTTCACTGGAGATGCATTATTTCAGAAGGCACAGCTCTCATAAAGGTGAACTGTATGAAGTATGAAAAACTCTTAAAGAACAATGACTTTTTTCAGCTGAGGAAGATACAGGAAGCTAGTAGCCCTTATTAATTCATCTTTTCCTTTCAAGTTTGAGGGGCCCGTCCTTGTGTTGATATGTATGAGTAATTCCCATTAATGGTGATAGGAGTTACGCATGTGCACTGACAGAAGAATAGACCCCTTAGTGTTCAAAGCACATGAAATTTACATTTTTTCCATTGCTGTAATTGAGATGTTGACAAATTGGAGAATATTGATGAGCCTTTGTTTTAAGTAGTTCTTGCCAAGTTTGCTCTATTTTTTCATGGTTTGAACAATGGTGTGGGTTCAGCAGCAATGAGTAATAAGGGTAGAGTAAAGATAACTTTGTATTTCAATATTTTGATGTGCCAATAAGAAATAAATTCTTAGGCAAATGGAATATGTTGTTTTAATCATTAGCTATGCATGAAAGAAAAATTGATGTTGACATCTTTGCTGTAAAATCGTTGTAATGGGGCCTTCCTTACAATTCATTTTTGTAAAATTCATTTTGTACATTTTGCAGCAATTGAACAATCCCTGCACTGTGAATAGGCAGAATTCCCAGAAATACTGAGACAGTTGGCCCAGTAACTGCTGAGCTCACACTGCACACCACATGCACATTAACCATGATCATGCCAGAACCAGCTTAGCTAAATATAGTCAAATTTTGGTATCCTCCCATCCTTTCTTTTATTTCTGTCTAATGCATGAACAAATAAATGTTTGCTGACTCCAGCAATTAAATAATAACTGCAAAAAGATGTGTGCCCCTGCCCATTATTCAATAAACAGCATTGAAATTTTGTAGTGAATATTCACTTCACTATACAGTTATCTAATAATCCCATGCGTAGCAACTGCAGATTCCTCACCTTTTATTGAATTAAAGCTTAAAGAGCGTGTGTGTGGTGTTTAAAATGTTATACTTGTATTTAAGTTACTCACCTCACTCTTACCTTTTAATCCATGTAAGTTTGTATATTTAGATGTAGATAAAAATCTACATACACATTTACTTCCATATTTGTAGTATGTTTTGCTGGGGTTTCAAATACAGCCTAGTAAAACTCTGTCAATGGAATGTTTTCATAGTGGCAGTAATCTCTTTAAAATAACCCTAAATACAATATGACAGATGCCATCTGGAATAATCTTTTGCTAGTTGCTTTCAACTTTTATTTTTTCCTACAGCTAAGTTCATCTAAAGCTGGTCACTTACTGTTACAGTAAACATAGTAAACTCTTTCCTCTACTTTTGTACGTGAATATTCAGAGAAAAAAACGACATGATTTTACTTAAGAGTTTGTTACTGTGGAGAGGTTTGCCTCTGATTTCATGTTTCTGGGTATTTTTAAATATGGGTATGTGTATACATGTGTATATATATTCATTTATGTATTTGTATTTCAAAACTAAAAGGTAGTCTTCCCTCTTAGGCCATTCTTTCCATCTCAGATCCCACTCAGCCTAACCAAATTTGCCTCCAAATGCTAGATAACATTCCATTCACTAAATTATAATTGTATGTTTGTTACAATATTAATGGCTTCAAAATGCAACACATTCAAATATACAGTATCAAGTGCTTAAATAGCTTCCTGTATTGTTATACACTAATTTCTTCCTATACATACCAATTTATTTGAAAGATCTGGTGTTGGATTCTCTGGATTTTTTTTTTAACATAGTTGTGTAAAGGGATGTCTCCTGATGCCTGTTAGAGTTTAATTTAGAGTAGTAATTAAACTTGAATACTGCCTCATAAACAAAAGATAAACAATAAACCAGCCACGTTCCCTGCTGTTTCATAGCTTTCTTTCCCAGATGTTTTAGCCTGATAATTTTTACATAGTGAACTACCTAACATGGAGTGCTATGGACAGAGGTCAAAGCCTAGTTCTTTGTAATGGCTTTATAAAAACTTTTCATTAATGAAATACTACAGGGTTTTCTTTGTGTAGCAGATAAAATTGTCAGATACCGAAGGACACTCATTAATTGACTTTTTAATTCTCTCCCTCTTGTTTAGTAAGACAGCACTAATTAAAAAAAACCCCAACGCATAAGCTTTATTTTAACTGCTGGTGACCAAGAAATGTTTCTATTTCTTAATATGAGGGTGCCTGAACAGTACAGTGGAATACTCTCCGTCATCCCTAAAAAATAAAAATGCCCTTGCAGGAGCTGTTCTCTCCATGTTGATCCTAAGCAACTATGGAAACGTTCACAGTGGAAGGCTTTTAATTTTTCAAACTGCTCCTCAGGCTGCCAAAGCTTGTGTGTCCATCTCTGGACCGCTCCTCTGTCAGCCATGATCTTTCTAATTGCCAGGTACTGGTAGGCCGTTCAGCTGCAGGAGCCATGTTATTTTCACTGGGTGGGGTAATTACTGAAAGCTGAGAATAGCTGCACTAAAGACACAGGGATACTTTCATGATCCCATTAGCATAAGAGAGGGTAAATTATTCATGCCAAGTGAGGATTCTATGGGGAAAAGTATAGTTAATGCACATAGTTTTTAAATGTATCCCTTTCTGCTCTGAGACTAAATTCTTGTTGGATTCAGTTCTCAGACATTTACGGGAAAGCTCTAGTGGCATGTTAGACGCAGTTCATCTCTCTCTGTTTGCAGCGCTCTCAATAGAGACCATCTGGCACAGATCCAAAAGGTGATTAAACAAAATGATCAGCTCTTGTTGCTGTGTTACATGTCCAATACTCTGGATTAAAAAACATGACCCACAACAGTCAGCTAACAAAATTTTTTTTTTCCTCTTTCCCGTTCCCCTGTAAGAATTCAGATGGTCCACAAATGTCTATGCCATCTTTGTGTCCTTATGGCCCATAATCATGAACAGGTTGTGCAAATGGCTCTTTCTGTAACACGGTCTGTTCCAGCAGCATAGAAACATTTCATATTAATTGGGTCAGTCTAATGTTCATAATGACATGGGGAAAAATTACCCAAATGTATTCTTATAGTAAACACTTAAAATGTGCCTTTCTCCTATTAGAAAGTGAAATTTGACATCAGGCTCGTGTAGCTGATTTATTTCTTAAGATGGACGAAAATCAAAGCATGACACTGTCATCTGCTTAAAATAGTTTAAAGCCCCTTCTAACCAAATAAAAAAAAAGGGGGGGGGAGGGGTGAGCTGTGGTTTAACACCACAGTCAGGGAATGAATTTACAGTGCTATTCAGAAGAGTACTCCCTTATCATAAACAAGCTGATAATCACACTGAATCTAACTCCCAATTAGCTCTTTCTTTGCTCAGAGATCAGCGTGCATGTCCTCCTTAAGCCATGATATGCTGCTGTTGAGTCAGAGAGAACGTTTGTATACCTTATGTCATATTCAGAATGTAAGGATTAATGCAATATATTTACCAGAAAACCCAGCTAATCAGCAAGGTAATTTTTCAAACCAATCCGTTCAATGCCTGAGTTAAGGTAAAAATGCCAAGACTGTGAAGAGGGGACATATGTATCTTATCTTTTTGGGGTTGCATCAAATGCCAAGTACTAGCGTAAATTCAACAGAAACCAGACATTGTTGGAAAGTAATTAAAGAAATATTGAAATTAAACCTACCATATGAGTGAAATATTTGTAGGCCCGTTTTGTTGCATGCATAACAATTTGCATGGAATTGAACAGTATTTCTTTCTCTTGTACTAGAGTTGTACTTTGTTAAACATGACAGAGGAATCACCTCTGTTTTTTCAGCCATATGATTGAAGGGATCTGTTTGATGCTGAAGGTGTTTACAGTCCAAAATCAGTAGGTTTACTTAGAGGAGACATTTATTTAAGTTAAAAAAAAAAAAAAAAAAAAAGGAGGGAGAGAAAACTGAGAGCCTTCAAATCTATGCCAAGAAAAAATAAATTCCACTTTTAAAAGCTTAAGAGAACCATTGGGGCTGTCAGCTTCCCTTACTGTGCAAGGTGGTTGTTGTTTAGCCCCAGCTGGCAGCTCAGCCCCATGCAGTCACTTGGCCATTCCACCCTGCCAGTGAGGTGGGGAGAGAATCTGAAGGTAAAAGTGAAAAAACTCATGGGTTGAGATAAAGACAGTTTAATAGGTAAAGCAAAACAAGGAATTAATTCTGCACTTCCCCTCAGCAGACAGGTGTTCAGCCATTTCAAGGGAAGCAGAGCTCCATCATGCTTAAGGGCGACTTTGGACAACAGTTACATCACTTTGGGCATCTTCCCCTTTCTCCTCTTTTCCACAGCTCCTTATGCTGAGCCATACACCATATGGTGGGGGATATCCCACTGGTCAGCTGGGGTCACCTGTGCCAGGTGTGTGCCCTCCCAAGTTCTTGTGCACTCCAGTCTCTGTGCTGGCGATACTGTGCTGATCAACAACAAAAAGCCCCATCCCTGTGTTATCAGTACTGTTTCCAGCACAAATCGAACACATAGCCCTGTAGTAGCCACTGTGAAGAAAATTAGCTCTACCCCTGCCAGAACCAGAATGAAGGTGAAAGCCATAGGTAAGAGGTACTGACCTGTTCGGACTGCTCGGGGCAGGAGGGCAGGCTCAGCCAGCTCGGAGCAGCCTGGTGAAGGAAAGGGACCCCAGCAGCCTTGTGGGGCTTAAGGCTGTTACAGGGCAACTCATGCTCTGTTATCATGCTGATTTTCGATTGATTTTTTTGCTGTACAGTACTTCTTGAAGGCCCTCTAGAGCATCAAACACTGCATTATGGCACTACACATTGTAGTACGCTGGCCTTTTGTCTTAATGCCTTGTCTTTTTGCCTGGGAAGAGGAGTGTTAACCACTCCATGATCCTTCCAGCTTCTGAGCAGCTTCTATATCTATATAGCTGCGGAAGTAGGACAGGTGAAGAAGACTTGACAGCTGTGTTTATCTGATTCTTAATGTGATTTGACGCATTTGTTTATAGTTCTGAATTTTCAAACCCTTTTGCTTTTGAATTACTGTGAAATGTCATTTTTAATTTACAGAATCACTTCTCATTTAAGTAACTGATTGCAGGGTATGAATAAACCTAAATCTGGTGTCTAAATATACCTTCTTAGTGTACTTTCTAGTAACAGGTACTACAGGTTGTTAAAGCTGGAGCTGAGGTTGCAGGAGGACTTATATAGGCTAAAGTGAGTAATTTCTCCTATTTTCTACCTTCCTATTCACTTAAGTTATTGTATCATTCAGATAGGTTTTTCATTCACTAAATAATCAAGTCATCTACATGTAAGTCTTGAAAAGCTGAGGATTTATAAATCAGATGAGTGTCTATACATTTAAAATATCATCTTCAAATAAATGATTGCCATTTTAACTAGTGGTTTCTACTGGTTTGTGTAAGTCTTCGTGCATGCAGTAAATATAAAGACTATTTTAAAATGTTTGCAAGAATAACAAAGTACACCTGAAAACACATGTGGAAACTTAGACTTGCAACTTTCTGGTGTTATGTGAGCTATAAAAAAGCACTGTAGTCATAAATATAGGATAATACAGGGAAACAGTGACGGCCACCTTAATTATCACACTACCTGCAGGCATGATCTAAATAACAAGTATGGTCACTGGGAAGACATCTGTTATTTTGGTGGACTCCCCTGTAGCTTCTCCGCTTCTCACGAGGTAAAGACAGAACTGAATCTGAGAGGACCTTGTGTGAGTTACATGCCCTCTCTGACAGACCTTCTTCCCCATCTGTACAATGGGCATTAGAGTTCCATGAGAGCTCTAGATGATGAAATGGTCACCTGCTGTTATGGACTACTCTGATATTCCCGGAATGCAGGTTTATGTAGAAAATTCAGGTGTGTTCTTCTCTTGGCCTCCTTGGATTTCATAAAATAAGCTCTGAATATACTACATTTGTAAATTATTGTATTGGTTATTTAAAAGCTCTTCCTCTTTTATCAATGAAGGTGAAAGAAGGTGAATGAAATAGCCTCGATCTTTTAATTTTGTACTCTTTTTAATGACCAAGGCTTATGAAGTAGTAAAAAAAGGATGGCTTGGATCACATCACCAGTTCTTTAGTGACATTTCCATAAAGATGAAAAATCTAAAGTGGTGTTTCCAATGTTTAAAAAGTTGTTGTATCACTTTATATGTGTGTTCTTTGTTTAGTGGTTTTGTTTCTCTCTCCCTGAACAAGCATAGTAACTGCAGACCAAGGAAAACTTGGATTCTGCATTCATGTTTAACTCTTACGGACTCGAAGTTAATGTTGGTTTTAAACAAGATTGCACAATGCATTGTTGTTTGTTTTTGGTTTTTTTTCCTTCTTTAGGAATTCCTTAGTACTCTATAGCTATAGAACAGGTTGTGATGCTTAATGACCTTGCACATCAATAGCTCTGTCTTTTAAACATGGACATTGATTTTTCTCATCCTGGCATGAGAAGATCTAGCATACCCCCTGCTTTGTTGCCTGTGAATTTTCAGCATAGGCAAAGACAGTGGTGGCTAAGAATAAAAGCTTAGGGTATCAGAGATGGCAGCAGTATCATGAATAGTCTGCTTGCTATTTATGTTTGGTTTTTTTTTAAATTATGAAATACATCATATCTGTTTGAGGGGGAATTGATAACATTTTGTGTTGCTGTTTTATAGTTGTTTGTTTCTCTTTTTAGTCTTAATAATCACACCAATCTAGATTTAGTAG
This sequence comes from Origma solitaria, assembly GCA_013397895.1. Taxonomy (NCBI): domain Eukaryota; kingdom Metazoa; phylum Chordata; class Aves; order Passeriformes; family Acanthizidae; genus Origma; species Origma solitaria. The sequence goes on along the minus strand of VZRL01005208.1, from coordinate 2,479,268 downwards.
CTTGGCTTTCTACAGAACCTAAGGATAATATTTTCAAGTGCACCAGCTAGGTGTCTTGATCACAGTACTCACGAAAGATCTGTCTTCTGTTCATGAATCAGTGGAGGGCTGTCCCGAGAAGGTTTAAAAGAAGGAGGTGGGAGTCAGTTAAGAGCAGTTCTTCCTTCTCAGAGGAGAGAAGAAAAAGACACTATTCACCTAAGATCTTGATCCTTCTTGAAAGGAATCAGTAGCAAGAACTGGAGTGCTGCTGCTTTCAGATATGCAAACTGAAATGCATATCTGTCAAATGCATCCAAATAAATGAAAGCAAAGCATGATTCTCCTATTAAAAAAACCCCCAAAAAACAAACCAAAAAAACCCTATTAGTTTTTTTTATGATTTGCATGGGAACTACTACCATTAAGACATGAAGGATCTACCAAAAGACAGCCATAAAGTTCTAATACTTCCTAATATATTTTGGAACAAAATTTCATCATACCCTACATTGCAGAGGACAAATGCTAGTAAGCACTGGATTTTTATATTTGCACAGCAAAGTTTTGAATAATTTTTTTCCTCTGGTGGTTTTTATTTGTTAAATTGAGCTTCAGAGAAAAATTAATTTGTGCTTTCAGTTCAGTTAATTTCTTGAAATGCTAACAGTTTTGAAAATATCTCTATTGAGGAGAATAAAGCTATGCAGTAAACTCAATTTTAAGGAATTTGACTGCTTCTGTTTGCTTGTACTCATTATATTAATTCAGGTAGGTGTGGAGTTGGAGAAAGTGAATGATTCTTTGTATTCTACTGTTACATATGGGTGGTTTATAAGTGACAGCCCCAAAGCCTGTCTGTTTTTAGGTTATTTGTGAAGCTGTCTTTACCCTGGCATAAGGAGCTAACACAGGGAAATTATCTGGTGGCAGAGTTGGCACAATGGCCCTGGTGACCCTATTCCTACCTAGAGCCGGGGCAGTGAGCCCAGGAAAGAGCAAGACAAAGTGGTTTCCCCCTGCTTCACTGACTTCCCAGCTGCTCTGAGGCTGAAGTCCGTTGCTAACTCCAGATGCTCAAACTTGCACTGAGTGCTGTCCTAAACTGCTGGCCTCATAACTCATGGAATGAGCTCAAATTATTTTATGGATGGTTACCTTTGTACACCCTTGGCACTATACATTCCTCATGCACAGGCTAGGACTGGGGTCTTCTATTTTCTTGTGTAAACAAAGCATTTGCTATAACTGACAAGGATTGGTGGAGCGGCCATGAAAGCGAGAGAGGGGAATTCAGCGAATTCTCTATTAATATGTGATCTGTACCATGAAATTTTTTGACAACCCTGGCATTTAATTCTTAAAGAAGTAAAGAGTGCACTTTTCTCTATAATCTTGCATTATGCCCACCAGCTTACTGTGGCGACACTTGTTTAAGTAATTACATATGTCTAAATTTTCCTTGGGCCTCTCCTCATACAGCTGCAAGTTGGTCATACCTTCACTAAAGGCAGTCCTCATTCACGGAGACTTCAGCAGAGTGAATATGGCAAATACACGTATATAATTTTATTGCAGGACTTGGTGCTAAGGTTTTAAATAATTTACGAGCGTAAAATTGGGAAACTCACATGAACTCCCTCTCTAATTTTACACTCCTGCCTAAAGAGGATGGAACATAGCACAAATAGCGCAAATCAAAATTTTTCAGCTTGAAGCTTCCTTCCTAATTCCTCCCACCTCAGGTTTACCACTTACTGACGGTTCTCCATTTCGTGGGACTCCTGACCCTGTACATCTGTTAAAGGGGATAGTTTGGAATGAACACAGCCTCCTACTCAGTAGGACCGCAGTGTTCTCTTAGCTCCTACTAGATGCTTGAACAAGCAGAGGGCTTAAGTGAAATCCTTTAGCTGAGCCAAAATCTGTTCTTATTTAGGGACTAATCCAAAGCCTGTTAAATCAACAGAAAGAGACTTTGGTTGACTTCAGTGAGCTTTGGATCAGGCCCTTCCTTCCTAATACATCTGAAATCAATGGAGGTACATTGGGCTTCTGCCAGTAAAAAAAAAAAGAAGAAAGAAAAAAGGGAGGGGATTGTCCTTGTGCTTTATTTGTACAGTACCTAACATATTGAGGTCCTGGTGCTCAAACAGTGTCCGAAGTGCTCCATTGAGACAGCAATAATTTTGACTTGATTATATTGCTTAGTGTTCATGGTCTTCCATTCAGCTGGGTACGTAATTCCCTTGCTTGAAGCAACCATGTATGTTGTGCATCCACCTTGTGCCCAAACATTATTTTTCTTTGCTAATGTTTTACATAAAGAAAATTCTTGCAAAAACTAAAAAGATTTTTATATCAGGATTTTTTTTCTTGTTTTTCTGTGCTCTCATATTATTTCAAAACCTTTTTTGAATGAAAAGTACTCAGGCTGTAGAACATGTAAGACCCAATGAGTGTTAACTGTCAGTTCTCTGAAATTATTAGAGCTCAATGTGTTCTCTACAGCCAAAGGCTGTCACTTTCATATTATTTCTTCATTAATGCCTTTTATTTTTATTTCTCAGTATTAAGTCCAAACTATAATCTGCCACTTGTGCAAGATTTTAATGCAGTAATTAGCATTATGGAGATGGCAAATATTTTTTTAGGCAAGCAGTGGCAAAGGACTAGAAGTCCTATGTATATTTCAGCATAGACTTTCCATTTTGAGAAGTTCCTACAGCCGCTGAAGTAGGACCTCAGTCTGGCAAAGGCTATTGCATTGCTTTACTCTCTATATTACAAGTCCTGTTACTGAAATCAAGAGTCCCACAATAGGGTTAATACTGACCACCTCAGCCTTTGCAGAATTTGTTTTCAATTGACACTTTTTCTTTAGTCATAAGCTACAAATATTTTCCTTAAAGTTGGTAAGTTTTTTCTACTTTAGTTTATTATACTTCTGATTAGATTTCATGTGCTTCTGAGTTCATGCACTTAAGATTCATTTTGTGTATTCAGACACTTAGCATATTTTGTGTAAAACATCTGTCACGATGTGAAAATGTATTAGAATAAGAAAACATTTCTGGTTCATATTTTTTTTTCAGCAGTAAATTTAGGCATATCTTTCTAGATGCAAAGTGTTAATTAATGCGTTATTTTACAAGACATTTATTCATCAGTCTTTTATCCATTTTTTGTAAAAAGGTAAATTCCACAAGTTTATAGTGTTACCAAAGTAAATTTTGATTTAGAGGTTACCAAAATGCTTAATGCATATAGATACCTTTCATTTTAAGGAAACAGGGGTAGGCTGATCTGTGTGTGCGAGTATCCCGTATGACTTACAATTCTGTATGTTCTGTTCTTTGCTTGTGAAAGGATCTTAAAAAGATAAAAAATACTGCAGTGTTCATACTTCATCTGAGAGAGAAGTAATAATGCAATTTTCCAGTTAAAAAGACATAAAAAAGACCATCGTATCAGTGTAGAATGTCTCTTAGATTTTAATTACTTTTAGATTTTACTGTTTTCTTTCAGTTTTAAGGGACCATATCTGAACTTTAGTTCACAAACTTACTTTAGACATAGTTAATACTGTATATCTTACACTGTATATGCTCCTGTTTTCTCCTTTCTTCTCTCAGAAAAATGAAACTAATCCTACCTTGTCTATTTCAAGAAAATCTTCTGTAGTGCATATCTGCAATGATAGATGAAACACTTTCATTTAATTGTGAATTGGCTATCCTAATTATTTCCTTGAGTTAGATGTTATTAGCAGTTCATATTCCCAGCTCTGAGCACAGTTTGGCATAAAGTTCTGTGTATGAGCAAGGTTTTATGAAAGAAGGGCTTTATTGACTTCTTTTTTTTTGTTTTTAAAGATCTTTCATTCATGCTATTAATCTATAACTCAGCCTTAGCTACAAATTTTCCCCTTTTTTGTTTTTTTTGTTTTCTCTTCTGAATCTGAATTTGGGCAGGCCTTTCTAATCTGGTAATTCATCACTGACATTCGGGGTTTGGTTTCAAATCCCTCTCTGCTTTCTTGTAAACTAATCCTACAGTCCTAGGACCACCAAAGAGAATGTCATTTTAGCTAGAAGTCCACACTGTCAGAATTCTGGTTTACTGTATGCCAATTAACCCTCCTTTAAGCTCTTCCAAATGGCTATCAATCTGGTTTGTTTAAAAGAAATAAACTGTCCTTTTATTTTAAAACTAGTAAAGAATTTTACATCTTTCTAAAGCAATTTTCTGCATTCTTACTGACTTTATTGATGTGAATGTAAAGTACACAATAGGTCAAATTCTGACTTCAGTGGGAGTTGGTGGGAGCACAGTCTGTACATCTGAAGGCAGAATTGATTCAATCTTAGCGTGCCTGTGCGGCAAAAAAATATCTCTATGTAATTTGTCTTCATATAATCAGTGAGTACAGATTTGAGTTTGTTTCTCTTGCTACTTCCATGACTTCTTTACATGAGCTCAGAGGAGCTGCTCATGTTCTTAGTAGGTGTGTGTGTATTTTTCCCCCCTTGTTTATTCACATATAAACATTTTACGTGCTTTCTTAGAGAATTTCCTTGTAAGGTTTGGTTATTCTTAAGAGACTGAGAACCCTGTCTAGCACGTAATTTGTAAACTATGCAAAGAGCATGCTGCAGCTGAGACAAACCCTAGAACCATCCACTTGGACCTGCTTTGCTTGCCACTGTAGTACTCCTGGATGAAAAGGGTCCTGCCCTGTGGCTGTCATGAGCAGGATATACTCATGCATGAGCAGATGTTCAGTGGAGGATCCATGTATTGGTCCTCTGTTCCGGTCTTCCATCAAACAGCCGTCTGTTATAGCATGATTAATTTTATTTTAGATCATTGGAGAAGGATATTGGTTTTGAATGTAAAAAACCCCTAACATAATATCCTCTGCTCTTATGCCTTCTCCATGCTCATTAGCTTTTCTTGAGTTGTCTGTCTTACGTCAATGAAGAAAGGTGTAACTTCTGTGAACAAAATGAGATAATTGCATCGAAAAGAAAAGGGAGAAGGTCTGTGGGTAGGAATGTTGCTATTAAATGCAGGTGAAGCCATGGATTTTTTACTTGTGTGCTTTACCTTAAAACTGGGTAAAAGCTGTATCTCACACTTTCAGAAGAAAGACTTCATTTACACCAGGCTTCTTATGCTTTAAATAACTGATTTGGCAGACTTAATCCACTCAAATTTTACTTTCTAGCTGCCTTTTTATAACAGTCCTTTAAACAACTTGTTAGGAACTTCTTACATTTTTTTTAGAATGTCATAGGTAGAAAACATCGACTTCTAAAAAAAGTTTTTCAGAGTAGTTTAGGCCTTTAACATAACATTAGAATATTTCCTTCTCTAAATCATCTCCCATATATTAAAAAGCAACTGTCAGTTTGTTTCCTTCCTGTCCTGAATGCATTGAAGGTTATAACATTAGAAATTCTAAGCTTAACTTCCACCCCCCCCCTTTTAATTTTTTTATTTTAAGTTAATGACTTTGGGGGCTGGTCTCTTAGTTACATTAAGTATCCAGGAAGGTAGGGGTTTTTTTGATAGGGCTGTTTTTCTGGTAGTGCTATATTCCTTGTTTCGTAGGTTTGGCGGGGGGGTTGTTGTTGTTTTTGGGCTTTTTTAAAACAGCATAGCAAAAATTGTAGGACATAAACCTTTTAAAAGTTGATTTTGTAAAATGTAAAGCATGAACAGAGGTTTTTCAGGTTTTGCTTGAATCAGCCCACACATGTTACAAGAAACAGTAGAACTGCAGACAGGCTATGGCTTTTCTCATGTCCAGGGGAATCCACTGAATCTTGGCCTTCATTTAGGATTCCCTCCTGATGAGCAAATTCCCATGACCGCTTTTGAAGCTTTAAAAGCTTTGGTTTTGTTTTAAAAGGCCTCTGAGCATAGGCAATGTTTTCTTAGGCATTTAGAAACAAAAACTTGAGCTTTTAAACCTTCAAATGTCGCTGTGGGGATTCACTTGGCTTCTCAGCAGACCAAGTCTGAGATAACACCTGCAAGAAGTGTGTATTTGTGTGTGTGGATTTTGTGAAATTGTGATGCACCATCTCAACTGACCCACAAATGTGACAGGGGTGTGTGTGTATGTGTGTAAATCTTATTGCCATGTTTTGCTGTTACTCAGTTTAAAGAGCAAGCTATTATTTGGTTCTGTGGCATGACTGACGTGGGCAAGCCAATTTTGGTTTTAGACTGTTTTAATTTCTTCTCCCTCTTTGTCCTCTGATGCAAACTCTAACAAATGGTCTTCAGAAGACCAGACTGAGTTAAAGTCCATGGTTATGTTTCATTATCTAAAGGGTATTGGGTTTCTAGTGTTGGTATTATTTTTTTCTTCTACAGCTAACATCAGTTACATGATAAAAAGTAGTTTATCTATAAATAGGTGGGTTATACCATGTGCAAACCCAGGTCTGTGATTACTAGATGAGAAAAAATATTCAATAGAAATGAGTGCACAAATCATCAGGCTGGTAAAGTAACAGAAGTACATATTTGCACTCCTTTTCAGCTCCATCTCTATGTGTCTTAAACACCTGAGGTGAAATTTTGTCATGTTTCAGAGGGAAGGGGATTTTCAGGATTAAGGATAAATACTAAATGAATATATTAACACTGCTTTTCTCCTGTCCTGTGCTGTTCTCAAAACACCTGTTAAAAACAAACAAGCACATATTTCAAATTGATGATACTGACTGGCAAACTTGGCACCAAATAACCTGCTGAAACTAAAATGTTGATGCAGAACATGTGCTTAACTTAACAGTCCATAACCCTGTTTTTCGAACACTGAAATACCTACCCTGAGGAAAGCTCATAAAACAAAGGTCTTTAAAGTTCATAGATTAGACCAATGAAGTTGTGGCCTTTTTTAAGAATGTGCACCTTCATTGACTCCTATTAATTCAAGATGGCCAAGTGTATAAAATATGAGACATGAAAGCACTGAAGATTTTTTTTCTGAAAGTGTGCTGTCTATAGGTTCAGTGTATAAAAGAATGAGAAGGGATGCTCAGAGAGGCAAACATTCTGCAGCTGAGAGAACTGCATATTGCAGGCAGGTCTGAAAGGATCTCTGCTTGGTTTCTAAGGGTATTTAATTGAGCTTTTTACAACATATAATGATTAATTCTTCTAGAAATTCCCAGTGCCCTTAAGATTCTATTGCTTGGGATTAGGTTGAGCAATTTGGCATATCTCTAATCGTGTTTCCCCATGTGTAACATTCCAGCCATGTCTATCTTACTTTACTGTTAAATATATAATTTATAAACAGATAACAATCGTGATAAGCTTGTTTCAATCCATTCTAGAACAAAATTACGTATGTTGTATTATGTGTGATAGCTTCAAACTGCTTTAGAGGAACTGTACTCAACAAAGAAGAAATCTTTGTTATAA
>VZRL01005208.1:2398895-2466784 GCA_013397895.1 Origma solitaria | reverse complement strand
TTTTTTTTTTTTTTTGAGTACTGAGCCCTCTCATTGGCATCATTTCACCAAGTTTTTAAGAGGAGGGGGAGAAGGAGAGAGAGATGGAGAGACTGTGTGAAGTTTCTTCTAATGCATAATGCATTTAAACACTGTACTTTCTGGATTGTTGCCACTAACCAGCTCAAAAATGATTCCTGTTTCCTCCTTATAGACTTGCAGTAAGGAGTCAGAAATGACCATGTCTACAGTCATTCCTAGCTGGTGTCAGAGCATGACAATTCTGTTGTTCTGGGTCAGTGGTGAATAACTCACTCAAATGGTGCAAAGTCAGCCAGTTCTTAATTTTTTATCTCCTCAAGAGTGCATTCACTGACTTTATCACTGAGAAGAATGACTCCCCTGCCTAGTGTGATCAAGATCTGGAAATTTGTTGTATCAGCACATTTGGCCTGGACTGCTACTTGATTGGTGGGGCTTACGTTTGATCTTATGGCAGACAGGTCAGCTCTCTGACTGGCCAGGTGAACCTTGGTCCAGAGGGAATCTCAGTTTTACCCATCTGAACCTGAAAGAAGTGTGGTCTCGTAACTTGCCAGGTTTTTCTTTTGGGGTCCCTACATGTTGGCCACCCTATCTCCTTTGAAGGGGGAGTGGGGTGATGTAAGTTCTTTGGAGCCCAAATTGTGAGGCTCTTCCCTAGAAAGAGCTCAGGGACACAAACCAGTCTAGGAAGACTTTGTAGGCACTGCATATTTGTGTATTGTAATATTTTCTGAAACAATGAAAGACCTGACATGAAATTACAGGTTATGAGCAAAAATGCAAAGCATCAGGTGTCAGAGTGGGGGTCTCTGATTTTGAGTTTTTTGCTGTGAATTTTTAAGAAAATACTGTTACAACAAGTTAGTACCCTGTAGTTTTGCTATTTTGATGCTGCCTTATTTTCTAAATCTAATTCATTGAAACTTTTGTCAGAAGTTTTTTCCCCTGTTTTTGAGGAATTATGTGTGTGTCAGCTCTTTCAATCCCTTAAAGCAGCCCAAAGCATCTTATGGGACAGTTTGGCTGCAGAAAGAGGTGACCATAGCCATCCCTTCTTTTTCGCTTGTTTTTAAATCATATTATCTTGAAATGAATCAGTAAAATTATACGACAAAAAAGAAATTGCTTGTATGCCTTTCTGATATCATAAAGAGACATCCAGCAGGGACTAACTGGGAGCTTTAGTTCTCTTATGCTTGCTCTTTTAGTCCGTCTACTGAACTTCAGAGAAAAAAAACATTTCAGGTCTTTCTAGTAACCACTTTTAAGTGCCCAATATATACAGCACATAAATTATAGATGGTTTACGCTTTACATTTACAAGACTTCTTGGAGGAAAAGACTTCTGAAAAAGGGTACCCCCAAAAATAAATACGGGCAGGTCCAAAGCACACAGTTGTCATCTGGAACATGATTCAGCAGTGGGAGCAAGACTTGATTGAGTCCTTCGTTTTTATCTCCAAGTAGCATATCACTTATAAGGAATATTAGTTATGTTTCCAAATACTTAGCACACTATATTTAAAGTACAGGCTTTAAGTTAAACCTGCAAGAGCAGACTGTCAGTGTTCCCACGTAACCCTTCGCATTCTGGCATTTTCCAGACTGCCAGCCAAATGAACACTTTAGGAGGAGGTGCATATATATGTCCGCAGCACCCAGCGGGTTAATCCACCCTACTGTGCATAGGTGTTGGAGCTCTTATGGTATGTAAGATTTGCCAAGTTTGGAGTTGTTTTGTACTTTAAATTTTTTTCCTGAACTATGCATTCACAGCGAGCATCTCTTCTTATGCTGTTCAAGTGTTTGTGAATGCATATCAAGACAGTACTTTTATTTGTGTTTTGTGTAACATACACGTTTGTGCACATTTTATCACCAGAAAAAGTTTTTCTGATTCATTCTGAGACCTTTCTACTTCTTTATATTTAAGCATTTAGCCATCCTCCATTTTTTCTTTAATATGTCTTAAAATAGACTAATGTGCATTTTGGACTTGTGGCCTAACAAGTGTCCTTCTAAGCAATTGAAGCTTTTAACTTAGTATCTCTCAGGAATAACTGTCTGTTACATTTCTAGTCCTAACTTTTTATCTTTTAATGATGAAAAAAATCTTATCCATGTGTACATACATGTAATATTTCAACTAGTGCTTTCTTAATAACGAAATAGCCCTGAAAAGAGAGGTTTCCAGTGTGGACAGTACATGGACTCTTGCTGTACTGGTGGGCATCATTGTAGGGGCTGTCTCCTGAGCAAGCAATTGTGTCAAACAGCATAGGGTCTAAGGGGACCTGCAAGACATTAAAATATCTCACAGTTCGTAACTACTTTTAGCAGCTGTAAGGAAAATTGACATGCTCTGATTGCTATTTTCCTTTAAAAATCCCAGTCATTTTTACTCTTCAAAAAACTACATTAATGATTTAATGAAGAAGAATGGTGCAGGATGTTAGTCGTCATCTACTTTTAAGTTCTCACATTCTGCTATATATAAACAACTGCAAAATATTAAAGGTTAAATATTGATGAGGTACAATTGAACTTAATTACTTAACTTCAACAGCAGGTAGAATTTTAATTGAACTTGGCTATTTGCCCACATGTGATATTATTCTAATGACAAAAGTAACAGAATAACAAATAGAAAATGATGCTTAGAAAAAAATACAGTGTTTTAATGCATACTTACTTTCATACCAGTGATTGAGAAAATGAAAAACATTATCCCAGAACTCAAAAAGGAAAATAGTCTCTTAAAGGCGATGTGCTTTCAGCAAAAGAAAAATATTTTTTTTGTCTCCTGATTTCTTTAATGACTTGTTATTGTTGCCTCAGCTGTAGCCACTCTGCAGCTGGTATTCTTAACAGAATTACTATGAGAATGCCAAAAATACTTCTCTAAAAATATATAAAAAAGGATTTAAAAAGAATGCCACTTAAACTGCAGCACAAGGACACTTTGTGTGACAGTGTTCAGTAGGGTGAAAAATTTAAACAGAATAAAAGCTATTTACATTCACACTGCAAAGTAATTACCGAAGCCTATAAAATACTTAAATATATTTTAATAATGCTTTCCTTCAGCCTGGATACCAAAAACTGGGAGTACTCTTACCAGCTAGTACTGAGGTGGGAAGGGTGGGAATTGAAGTTAAAACCATGTAGAAAAAAGTCCATTGAACACTTTCCTCGTGAGGTACAAAGTGAGTTTCACTTTTAAATAGGAGAGCATCATAAATCAGCATAAACCACATGTTTTAATGAGTGTATCTCCTCTGGAATTGTGCAGTGCTTGCAGTTCTCTGTGAACAAGACAAGGATCTGGTCTTACACTTCTTACTCAGGCAAAACTGCCACTGACATTAATGATAATTTTGCCTGAATAGAACAAAGTGCTTGATGGCAGTTGTGCCAGCATGAGGGGTGCCAGATTAGGATAAACGTGCAAAAAAGTACAACTTCAAATGGCTGTACCTTTGACTTCTTCAGCTAGCGTTTCCTCCAACTACAAGGATCTTAATTATAACATTTTCTGGTTCAAAGATTAACATTTACCATTCTGGGAAAGACTTTCTGGACTTTAGTAACCTGATCAGCACGGTCCCCTTTTGGTCTCTGCCTCTTTCTGGTTCTTTGTATTGCAGGGGAGATGATAGTATCTGGCACATTCCTCGGATGACTTGAAGATAGCAGCCTTCTGTGTTTGGGGCTGAAAGATTGTGAACTGTGTGTTAGCAGAAATGCCACACAGGGGAGGTGAATAGAACATTAAAAAAGCTTTAGCTTTAGGTACTGCAGCGCAAGCAGAGTTGAATTTGAGAGCTGGGACTTAAGTGGACATTTGTCCCTGCTTTCTTCCTTAATAAAATCTGAGTGTTAACTGTGGGTAAGGGCATTTGAGAGATCACTAAAAATGAATCATTGAGTGCCCAGAAGAGCTTTATTATGATATACTATGGAGAACTTTAGAATATACCTAGTACTTTTTAAGTGGTTATCAGATGCATTGTAGGAGTTACTGTTATGGAAGTGAATTATTTTGTCCTTTGCTGTGGAAGCAAAATAATTTGCCAAATTAAAATGTCAAAATAAAACTCATCAGAAACTGGATCCGTGTTTTCCTTTTTGGCCCTGTGCTCCCATCCAATTTTCTTTTGCCCCATGAAAAGCTATTGAGCAAAAAATCACAAGCTCCAACCAGCAACGTTTGTTGTGCTTGTGTATGTGTAATCCATTTTGAAAAAGCCTGACACAATACTAAATCTGAGAAAAAAATCTCAGTGCAGAAATCCCGATTGGCCAAAATTATTTTAAAATAATTATTACCAAATTTAAAAATCCCCAGACTGATATCGGGTTCCAGTACTGAGTCCTTGTAGGCAGAGCCAAGAGAGGTTGCTTAGTTCAGTTTGTTTGCCCCAGAAACAATTAGTTAGAAGGAATTATTCTGCTCCCGAAGTTCTGCATAGACGTTGCCACTGCCCAGTTAACCAGTGTGAAAATACCATGGAAAATAAATTATTAAACTATACTGTTATTACTAACTTGCCAGTTCCAGAGAAACAAATGCAGCCACATTTACATATGTGTCCATCTGTCTGTTTTTACACTTTATGTCTTCAACCAGTGGGTGAAATTGTTTTAATCCAAGCTGCAGTCTGATTTTTTTTTTTTAATTTGTTTTTTTCTCCTGCTGATATTTTTCTACGTGTGTATGTTATTTGTAGATGGACATGCATAGTCTTGACAGTAGCTAGTTCTTAATTGCCCCTTTAAGTAATCTAATCTATCTGGCTATGGTAGTTTTAACTGGAGTATGCAGCAGAGTTCTCCATGGATAATTTTCGTTAGTTAGCAGATTGTTACCATCTCAATGTTGCTGAAATCCCTAATCTCAGGTCAGCGTGAAGCTGCAGTGGTTACAATCCTGTTGCCTGATGCAGTGTGAATGGAAGTGCTTTCTGTCAGAAACATGTGGTCTCTTCAGTGGAGAGCCTGCGTAAATCCTGTGTAAATAGAGGGAGGCTAACAAAGGATGAGCCCCTGCAGCTCAGAGCATTTGGAGCCATTTGGAGGCTGAATTTGCTAAATGCTGCTTATACCGCCTGAAAAGTTGAAGAGAAAGGAGCATAAAATCCCTTCTTTTTTCTCTTTCTGCTCCTACCCTGGGGGGAGGGTGTTAAGGGCCAGGGAAGCCTGAGGTAAGCCTATGAAGACTGTTTTTTCAGTGCTCTTTTGAGTGTGAAAAAGGTGGCATGGGTCACTGTCCCCTCTTTAATGTCGGAAAACCCACACAGTTAGTAAATGTTGCATGTAAACTAAAGCATTTCATCCCTTCTCCTGCACTCCACGGCAGTGGGCCATGAACTAGTCACTTGAAAATCGCAGAAAAATTTCACTTCAACATGTTCGGACAGTTTAGCACAGCAGGAACGTAAGAGAGATCAGTAATTAGCAGGTTGCTTTACTGTTGTTCTTCTTGTCTGCATTGGAACACTTTTTTCACCTGATGTGAAAAAATGTTGGATTGCAATGAACGAACCACGAACCTCCTGGCTGTATAAAAGAGCTTAACATTTACACCGTGGTTTATTTGTTTTCTCTTATAAGAGCTAGAAAAATACATTTTTGGCTTTTGACAGAATTTCTAAGATTTCTCAATTCACTTCACAAATAAACATGAGCTATAAATGCAGACAATTAAAGACACAAAAAAGCCAGTCTTTTTTCTTATTTTTGGACAGGAAAATAATGTAAGGGGAAATGTCAAACTTAACAGTTCTGAAAATAATTTTGAAATACTTAGATCACTGATTTTATAGCATGCATGGCTATAAAAAAGAGCTGGAATGTCATTCCTACTCTGAATAAATAATAAAATATTTGTAAATTCCTTTTTGCAAATAAGATATATTAGTGAATGTAGTGAGCTGCCTATTCAGAAAGAGAAAAGAAACAGTTTTCATTCTGTCTCTTGCTGTAAATACACTTTATATACAAGATATCATGCAACTCTTTAAGCCTTTAGCACATATTGCCAGATGGCAATAGGGACTTGCTCCTGAATGACAAACTATGCTAAGTTGTAATTAGATTACGTAGAATAGCTTTGTAGGTGGGGTCTGATAGCAGCTTAGGTTTTCTTCCTATTTGATTCTGCAATAATTATTAATGCCTTGTGTGAATTTCATACATGTCATTTTTGCATTATCAGCCCAGTGGTATTGCTGGGTTTTGTTCTGGAAGGCAAAAGATCCTCCAAAAGAACAGCAAGAGAGAAGGCCAGGTCTTTGTCTCCTCCTCGCTTCTAAAAGGGCAAAAGAATAACATCTTCTGTAGTAAGAGATGCAGTAGTGCTGTATATCTGAATATCTGAAGTCTTCCTGTTCCTTCTAGTGCAGTAGTGTCCAACCTCTCTTTCTGTCCAAGATGCTCACTGAAACACAGAGCAGAGAACCATGAGACCTGTGTCTGTCTCAGAGACACTGGGGGAGAGAACACAGTGGTCTGATCAGACCAGCTCACTTGAGGACACTCCAGTCCAGGTGCAGGTCAGCACAGGCTGAGTGCCTGTAAGGCCTGAACAGCTTCTGATGGCTCCTCACCTCCTGCGGTAAAGTGATTTAGCAAAAGCAGCACAGGTACTGGCAGAGCACTGCCAATGACGTCACAGCCCTAAGGTGGGAAACCCACCTGAACTCTTTGTGATTTACAAAGTCCCATATTTGCCAGGAATAACTTATCTTAACTCAGTTTCTCTGGGCAGTAAATACAGGAGATAAGTATGGCTCCTGTGGTGTGAGGAGACTTCAGTCAACTTCCTTGAACAGGGATCATTAAGAGGAAGAGGAAAAAAAAAACAATCCGTAGCCAGGACTTCATTCAAAGAGCTACGATCTACTGGAGCTGTAAGGCTAAAAGCATGATGATTTTAACAGGATGGAATGGAGATAAGGATTCTCCTAAAGGGTCTTTGATTCTGGAGCTGACCTTCCCTCTCTGTTAGTCCTCCCTTCAGCACAGACTATCTTATCTTCAAAAACATCTCCAGACACTTTTCTCTCCAGCTTTTTGGCAGTGATAAGTAACCAGATTTTTAAGATTTTTCTCTGGTGGTGATATGGATCATATTATTAAGCTGAATGTCCTTATTAATAACGGTTTACAATACTTATGTGTCCAGATGGACACATTGTAAGTACAAACAAATAATTGCAAATTGTGAATATAGGCTGCATGCAGATTTTCCTCTTTGTTTTGCATGTATATCTACATATTCTACTCCATCAAAATATTAGACTGAAAGATTAGAGGGGCTTACTTAAGATCAGCATAGTGCACTGCAGTTTCCTTTTCAGAATTCTATAACTTGCTTTTCATATTGCATCCACTATTTTTAGAAAAATGGCGAAGTGTCTTGTCTTCCCCCCCAGTTTAGATACTCCTGCTGTTCTCTCTTTTCCTTTAGTGTGACAAACCTTAAAGCTGTAAGGGACCTCTGATGGTGAAGAAACTCAGACACTGGGCTCTGAAATGTACTTTTCCAGAAATCACTTTTTTAACTGCTCTACTGCTATGACAGTAACAGAAACTATTTCTAGAACTTGAATCTGGACTGTTACCAGGCTTCTGTGCTTTGGCCTGACTGGGTTGTCCTTTTCAGCTATCATTTTGATAGATTGGGAATTTGTTATTCATCCTGTTCACAAGTGGTAAAAAGACAAGATGAGCAGCTTCTAAACTTGCTTCATCTGCTGCTGGGTTTTTACTCTGTCAAGAACAAAAAGAAAGACTAGGGTTGAGATAATGCTAATAGTGTGGAGGACAAACAAAGAAAAATTCATTGATACAATAAGGTTGGACAGGCCCTATGTATCTCAAAGAGTCCTTAGCTGTGTGAATATTGGGCTTTACAAGCTTTTCTGTTGAAGGAAATCAATTTGCACGAAGTTAAGTTGGAATTATAGTGCAGTGGAAACTCTGCTGTAACTACATATTTGATATTTTTTGAAGAAGTAGTAGTCTCCTTTTCTTTCAATGCAAAGCGATTTATCTTGTGTAAGGAAAGCACAAGAGTGCCTGAACACAGAGCCAGTGTGGAAGCCCAGCTTCCCACTGTGTAAAGAAGACTTGCATCTTCAGCCTCCTCCACAAACTCTTCCCCTAGAAGAGGTCTTTAAGGAACTCCAGGTGGGTCACTTTGCGAGGTTTCCTGTAAACTCTCTCCATCTTTTATAGGGGTTATTGAGACTATTACATAGCATTGCTATAATCTTAAACAAGCTGGGTCAAATGCCTAATTCTCTACTGGCTCAAATCCTGTGTAGTCATTGACACCTCCACAAAGAGAGTGCCACTTAAGAATTCTCCTCTTGCCTAGAGCACCGATAGGGTTTTGCAATCTCGTGTACTCTTTGCACAGGAGTAGATGTGTGATCAGGAAAAGCAGAAGGAAGTCACCCTTAATGTTTTTGGTGTTGTGTGAAAGAGAGAGACAGTGGACCAAAATCTAACCTTAATTTCTCCTCTAGAAAACTGGGATAACTATGCTTGTATAATTGCCCTTCCCATAGAACTCAGGATTTGACTCTACTCTTCTTAAAAATTATCATCTAAACCAGGATATGAATAGTTCATATAAGCGGAATCTCTTGTAATGATGATTTAAATGTTTTTAATTTTGATTCCTTCATACAGTAGTGAAAAATATAATTAATTCAGTCTGCCATAAAGTGGCTTTCATATCTGTTCATTTTATTTCACTTTTGATAATTTCTTTTTCTTCATTTAAAGTAACTGATATTTATTTGGATACCGAAAACTAGGACCAGGTCCTCCATATCCAGGAAGTAAATAATTCCATCTTGGAAAAGACAGTTATGGGCTTTTTCTATGATTTCTTCCCACTAGAAATCCACTAATATGAGCAGTAGTAGTTCTATTAAAGATATGACAATACAGCTTAACAAGACTGGGCCTGTCATACACCAGGAGCAAGAAATCTTGCTGTATATTTTTTCTGATATCATTTGGAGTTACAATATTTGAATTTCCTTTCAGGAGGTTATGGAACAGATTAGGGAAGCACCAACTCTTATGATTTCAACTATTGATTAGGATGGGAAGGCAAAGGGAGCTTTAGTTGAACTTTTCTTTCTTGGGCTGCTATTAGATTTTGAAAACCAGGATATTAATAAACTCTTGAAAAGGTCCAAACACTGATTTAGCATGTAGGCGACTCCTGCTGAGGATGCTCACAAATAGGAGAGTATCTATATGCAGACAGACAGGAATTTGTCCATGCAGAGAGTGAACTGGTTTGAAAGGATGGTGTAGAGCAGAAGTTTTACAGCTCCACACATCCTGTGCATACACACATTACTTTTACATAAAGAGACAAAGATATCTTTATCCATGCGACAGATAGACAAACAGACTGACTGACTTCAAACTTGCACTTTCAGTAGGGATTTTTTTTCCCCCCATCTCCGGGTACTGCTTTTCAAAATTGCCTGAGGCTACAGTACAGCACCTCAGATCCCCAAGGCCCATTGCCTGGCTCCTAATAGCCACTCTCCATCTGTGTCACATGAACAGCTGATGAGATAGCTCCAGTGTCTGTATTTTGGAGAGCATATCCACCCAGGTTAAAATGCTGGGGTTGCCAAGGAGCAGTCAGAAGCCATTAGTGTTTGTGAGAATTTGCCTTGCAGCAGTTCCTTGGCATAGTGGAAAGTGTGTGTGTGTGTGTGCGCGCACACGTGTCTGTGAGAGAGGGGTAGGGTGGAATAGATGGGGGAGAAGAAAGCAGCAGAAAGGAGGGTTTTCTAAATAACCAATATATTGCAAAAGTGAGCAGTTGGTTACAGTGTTTAGAGTTTCCATAATCTCTTCAATTAGTTTACTGTGATTTGACTCTCCTTTTTCTATCGTTAATAGAAAAAAGAAAAAAGCATAAGAAAGAGAGCAGTGACTTCAGGGTCTTGCTCTGGTGTTTGGGCAGATGGAAAGGAGCTGCTCTGCCTTGGGGCAGGGTGGTTGTAATGAAGTGGCCTGTCAGTCTGTAAATAGTGAGGGTCATCTCTTCCATGTGATGGAGGGTATCACATTGCAGTGAAAATGGAAATGTCAATAAAATTAATCTGCCAGCTCTTTGCTGTGGGTTTTTCTGTCTCTCCAGTCCAAAAGGGTTGGTTTTTCAGAGGGGACGCAGTACAAGAAGGGTGATCTGGCATGGGAGGGAAGATGGAGCTAAAATGCAAGTTTTGAAGCAAATGGACTGTATGCAGCAGAAATGTATTTCGTTTAGTAGCACCACAGATCTAGACAAGGCTATAGGAATTAGCTCGTGAATCTATAGCATTCCTCAGGAAGCTATGGAGCGTCTAGCTCAGGCTACATTGAGCACAGAGTTTATTGTTTTAGGCTTTCTTGGACAAGGTTTTTACTTAGCATGGGATTTATGGCATTTACTGCTAATGAATGTCTATTCTTAAATTACAAAAACCACCGTCTCAGCACAATTCCCAGATGTCCTTCCAGGACCTCAGCTTCTTAAACACCAGCAGGGAGCATAAACTCTCCACTTCTCTGTTTTCCTCTTTCGTGTGGCTCCGGGCTAATGATGTGTAAGGAAAACACAGCAATCTATAAAGTCTCAATGCTGTCCCAGTATTCTTCATTTATTTTGCATTTGATTATGCCACAAGTCGGATCTTGTTTCTTTCCTTTTTTTAAAGTTATTAGTTCAAATATTAATGTAGGAATATGGCATATATTGCTGCTCTTGATTGATGCCTTCCCAAAAACAGGAAGACGTGCTCGTATGAATTTTAAGAAAGTAGGGGTCCTGCAATGCCTTGCCAGAAGAGTTTTTCAGATACATAATTTAGATGCCCTCCAGGCAGGCTTTCAAGGCATTTTTGCTGGAGGGCAAGAAAAAATAACTATGACTGTTAAAAGTAAATGATTTTTGCTAATGCACAATTAATGCCAGGGAAAAGCACAGAAGAGAAGGATGTTGATGGAAAGTTCTGATTAAGTGAGAGCTCTACCTTGATGTGCATCTTTTTTTTTTTTTAATGATAATAATCACTGATGCAGAGACGTAGAAGTTTTCATGTCATGCAAATGCTGCGTGCAGGGTCGCACTAGGAGTACGTGTTTGTGGGTGCGTGTGTACGTGTGCGAGGAGGTGATGGTTACGGGGAGGGGCTCCTCTGGCAGTGTGTTATGTGCAATGAACGGTGACATGGTTACTGCCACCTCTGCAGAGGGCCTCGAATATATAGACTACAGAACATTTAACTTGATTACTTATACGTAGATATTCAGAATGGTTGTAGGGATGCATTTACAGTAAATGGGTTTTCTTGTGGCAGGTTTTCCCACATTGAATCCCATAATTGAGAAAGAGCTACTGCACTATGTCAAGCACACAATTATAATTGAATTAATGATATATGCATGTGTGAAACACAAAATTAGTATTTGGAGAGACACGGTTTTCTAATTTTTACATATTTGTATCAGCATTCTTATATAATGAGAAATGGTATGCGCCTGATCTAACAAATAAAAAACTCCCAAACTGTGGTAGTGTCTCGGTAATTAATGATACTTTTTGGCTTCTATATCTTGTTCATTAAACATCTTCTGCTTCCTGTTTTTCTCTTCATTGTAGGAGATGGTTTAGACAACAGTGTAGCCTCACCTGGTACAGGAGATGACGATGACCCAGACAAGGACAAAAAGCGTCAGAAGAAAAGAGGCATTTTCCCCAAAGTAGCAACAAATATCATGAGAGCGTGGCTTTTCCAGCATCTCACAGTAAGTGGTGCCCAAAACCAAAATAAATTTCTATTCATGTGCCTAATGAGGTTTATTCATCATTATTAGAAATCAATTGTGCCCATAATTTTTTGACGATTATTAGGTCTCAGGTTTTGTTGCCTTTTATTTTTTTTGTTAGATTTTTTTTCCTTGGGTCTTGGAATCATGACAAATCTCAAAGAAATCTATCTATTTTTATATATTTATATAGATACACACACATCCATGCCTATAGAGAGAAAAAGAGAGAGAGAGTACAACACCTTAGCATGGAACACCACCCATATATGAAGTCACTATTTTTGGATTTAAACAATTCAAAATCTTCCTACGGACAGCAAGAGGGGGGTTCTTGCTTTAGCACATACAAAGCTCTGCCTTCCGGATTCTGTATTGCTGGCCCCTGTTTACACAAGCTTCATATGTATGTGGTGAAAGAGAGAGCCCTGGTCTGTGTGTGCTGACATACACTGTGGATGTTAGAGAAGTCAAAGCAGCAGCTTGCAACCTTGTCATTGTTACTTTTTTGTGAAAAATAAAGAAGGCTTACAGATTCCCTAATTTTTCAGTTGTGTAACAGAGAGAATAAGCATCTTTTTTGCTTCTCTCCAAGTCCATTAATATTAAAACCCAGACATATTCACATTTGGAGGGAGAGAGATTAAATATGTGAAATAGCAATGCTTTCCTTGGGCTGTCTTTATTTGTCTGCTTGCTGTTGGTTTTACGTGTTGGTGTTCTGTTGACTATTATAGCTTCACCTAGGCATCAAAACACTGTTCCACAGAAAACCTAGTAAGCTTAGTTTACTTCATGTGGGCAACAATGGAAACTGGTAAAATTATCAATTGATTTTCTTCTTCCTTGCACTTTGAAATTGTTTCTCACTTGATAAGGCTTAAAATGCTAACTGTTATTAACTACCTCTTCTTCTACCAAAGTTTTATAAATTTCCACAGTAGCTGCTGTTGGTTACAGTGTAATGATTCCGGGATCCGATTTATTTATGATAGAGACTATCGAACTGCTCTGCCAGCAGCACAGCTAAAGGGGGGAGCGATAGATTCACATTTCTAAACCATCATTTTGATGTAAGGACATTAGTAGCAAACTAAGGTGCATTGATCTGGCCTGTGGGGTCAGGATTAGCTGGAATAGCCAGTGTCTCTGCTGGAGTAGTGGTTATTCCTGCCTCTCAGCTATGGCCATTTCAAAGGTCAGGTGCCCTGTACCCACTTGGCTCAGAGGAATTAGACAGAACATGAGTCTCTGGGCTGATTACTTAACCAAAGACAAAATAATGAGTCCTAAGCAAATACTGACTAATTGAAAGGGCTGTAAATCCATTACATATTGGTCAGGGATAATCAGGAGTATTTAATCACTTTTATCTATTCAGGAGCACTGAAGCTGCAACAGCAAAGCCCTGAACCTTGCCATGTGCTTATTATTCTCATCATTATCAAAATTACTTCACAGCTGTTCTTTGCTACATCACCTCAGCTGGAGATTTACTAACCTGTAAAATGTTTTTAATTTGGAAGTCGAGCGAGTGCGAGTGGAGGGTTTTTCATTTAGCTGTAGGATATCTTTTGAGGACTAGTACAGGCAGACAGCAAAAAGCAGGGCCACAAATAAACAAGTTTGGTTTGTAGACATCTCCGTGTTAACTCCATTTCCTCTTATGAAATTTGTGATATCTAGGTTTTTTTCCTCCCTACTTTCCTTTCTTATGTGCTCCTTGAAAGCATTTGACAGTTGCTTATTAAACAGTCAACTGCTTCTTGCTTCTCTTGAGGAAAGTCCTTCTGGCTTTTTTTGAAATCCCTTTTCCTTGTTTCTATCCTCTCTCTCCTGACCCTCTCCACCCTGCATGAATTAAGGAAATCTGCCATCACTGGTGAGGATGGCCTCACAAAAATCAGATTAAATGAACACAAACCCCAAACCTTTTACCATCCAGGCTTTAATGAGTTTGCAGGTGTTGAAAGATTTACTGCGCTGTAATTCTCAGACCTGCAAACTGATAATGGAGACCCCTGACCAGTGCAACGTAAATTCAGAAAGATTCTTGCCATAAACACATGCAGGGAAGGAAGAGAACTCCTTTCTTTTAAAGATCTCACACTTTTTCTCAAATTAGCTTGTCCATTCAAAATGTAATGCTGGCTGAGCCAGAACGGGGGAATCCGTGATGTACAATTTTATTGTTTCAAGTAAATATCTTTACAATGGCAGTCCATGATTCAATGTACATTCCTTCATTACTACTCTAACCTTATTTCAAATTGGTTTGTTCCTCCTTTGTGCTGTATGACCTGTTCTTGTAGTACAATAATCCCCTGATGTACCCTTTTTTCTTTCTCTCTCTCTCTTTTTTTTTTTAAAGAAACTAATTGAATTATCTCATTATTTTAATTTGTTAAGCAAATGTATTTTACGTCTCAGGATGTGTTCTTAAAGAAGGAGCTGCTTAGGCTTTGCCCCCTGAATGGGCCATTGGTACATTTTGACATTCATGCATTCATTAAGGAGAGGAACATAAAAGAGCTCTGGTTGTATTTTTTTTTCAAACACCCAACCAGCATGGAGCAACTTTTCCATAAGCCACAGGGGTCTCTCTACATATGTTCTCAACTGCAAGCCATTGTCACCTATTCTGAATACCTCAAAAGGACAAATAAAATACTAAAGGCCAACTGTAGCAATTGTTAGCTGTTAGTCTCAATATGACAAAAATCATTAACCTCTGATTTCCCTGGAAGGAGAGGCAGTGGCAGGCCATCTCTTACGGCATGGATTAAACCTAAAAGTCTTTTAGACTGTCAAATTCCAAGACAGTAACTCAGATTTGACTAATTGTTTTTACTTATGATTTTAAATAAAATGCAATTTTTTTCCTTTATTCAATCAGTTTGCAAACTCCTAAGGCAGCCAATTTTAAAAACTGAATGGCCTAAGTGGCTTTTTTGAAGAGACAGGCACTTGAACTCTGATGTAGACTGAATGTGTCTGACAGGCTGTGTCTTTCAAAATGATTTCTAATGCCTATCAGAGCTTCCATTTTGTAGTAACTTTAATTATATTTGAAATAGGACACACATGCATGTTTTTATTGTTGGAAATCAAATGCGAGGAGTAGGAGCTTCTGTCATGTTCTTGTTCATTTACTGAGCTCTGTCTTACATTTGGAATTACAACTGTACCGGAAGATAAAAGATCTGAGGATGAATTGGTTGGAAATGTGTATGCTTTTTCTGGATAATATCCAGTGTTTAAGAAAGTAGAGGAAATCCTAGTCTGGTAGTATAATCTTTTCAATAGTACATAAAGATTACGACATCAGAAAGGTAAACCTGACATTAAGACTGTTTTTAGTTGAGTTCAAAGGTGGTTAAAGAAAAGAAACAGCAAGAAATCTGACCCAAGCCGAGAGTTTATTCATAGCTTTGGAAGACTCCTTTTCCTCTATACTAAGGAGTTCTTAGTACACTCAATTAGCCTCTCAGACATCTCTGCTTTCCTCCCTCAAGTGCTCCCCTATTTGCCCTGCAAAGAACATATTTGATCACGAAGTGAAAACAGGAAGTGCTCAGATGTATAGACACCTCCAGCTCACACCAGTGTTGAGATTAGGATTTCTTACCAGCACTATAGAGGCAGTCCCCCTCCTCCCATGCCCTTTTAAAGGATGGAGGAACTTTAAAATATACATAGATAATCAGAAGAGAGGAAAGTTATAAAGGAAGTAATTATACCATTCTCTGGACTTGTACCTCTGGTAGTTCATCCATTTTTGCAGCTGTGTTCCAGTGACTACATTTTTGCTACATTAGACTTTTTTTCACCTTCTTTTACAGAGCTGGTAGAACAGAGTCTCGTTTATTCTTTGACACTTACCTGGAGTGATGCCCTTTGTTAAAATTCTATTTTGGTGGTTTCTTTTGTTACAGTCTTTAAGAAGATGTGTATTTTAACTAATAGTACCAGATTTAGCAATGGTAGCCTGCAAACTAAAGCTTTTAAAATGAAAATTCCAGATTCCCATCTGACAGTATTTGGGATATCTCCCCCGAATTCGGAGGGCTTGAGCTAGTTTTGTTGCTTCTTTGTGCTAGCTGAGGTTCTGTCTTCTAACACTGAAAAATGTCATTTTAACCTGATATCCACAATCTTCTGGCTTAAAATCTTGCTCTTTAGACAGTCTATTGTAGAATATATTTTGGTTTTATTTGTTTCATTTCCAGGCTAGAGTAAGTTCTCCTGGAAGGTGGTAAAATGAACCAGCCACAGCTGTTGTACTTACCTGAATTAATTTTCTTAACTTATTCTATTCAGGTGTCCAGATTGGATAATATGAATAGTCTTACTGAAACAGATTTTTTTTCCTGTATTTATGTGGGTGTATCTGAGAATAAAATGTGTATCTATCATATTTTGATGAATGGCTTATCAAGCCTTTTATACAGGGCAGTTATTTTATTTATTTATTGATTTGATGCTAGAGATGAATATCATCAGCCAAAGCCAATCTTGGAGCAAGTGTTCAAAGAAGTTGAATCCAACCCAGATTCATAAATATCTCCTCCATATTGTGATTTTAGGAATAATATCTTACAGAAAGGTTATAAACATAGTGCTATTGACTGCACACTGACCAGCTTACTTTCATATCAAACTGCAGAACATCTTTTCTCAGGGATGAGATCTGGGAGAAGTATACTCCATGTTGCTGTTTTTTCTCTACTTTAAAAGAAGAAAACCAAACCCAAAAATACAACAGACCTCTGGCCTTTTAAAATGGTGAGAAGAAGGCTGGGGGACTCCAGATAATACATGAATGTGCAGTAATTCTAGTGAATTTTAGGACATGGTTGGAGTGTATTGTAACATGCTATACCCTCTGAGGGTACACAGAGGAGGTGGACAATGTCCTCAGATTCTGCTGCAGAGCTACCTGCACGTGTATTCGCACAGCTGCTGTTTCCACCTCAGTGCAGCACAGAGCCAGAGAGCTGGAGGAGCCCAAGCTGCGGTTCTACTCCAGGTCTGCTTTCAGGCAAGGCTGGCTGTGTGCTGAGTTTTCAGCTAGGTAATAAGTTGCCTGCTGGTGTAGAACAGACCTCTTTGTACAAACACCACCTGGTTGGAAGCATGTCCTACAAAATAATATTGCACTCATTTTTCAGCTGGATAAACTTTTGTGAGGAGAGGTTAAATTACTTCACCCCCCAGTGCCAAAGAAAAATCAATATCCAAGTGCTAAACTCCCATGACCTGTGGTCTGGCAGCTCCCAGGATGATGGAGTTGTGCCTCTTTTTACCCCAGAGTTGCTCTGGTGTCTCACCAGAAGAGCTGGTGGTGGCCATTAACATTTGTTATTATTCCTGCTAGTAGCACAGCCCTGCCCAATGTCACCAACATTCTCCTCCTGTCCTGCCTGCCTGCACTACCATGTCACCAGCCTGGGCAGAATAAACCTGGAAATCTTTCTCAAAATGACACTTCTGATCCCAGGCTGAAAGGTTTCATCCTCGGAGTACTCCTAGTCCTTGGCCATGAAATCCATGCTGAAGATTTAGTAAGAGACCAAACATTCACATACCTTTTAAACGCCACAATCTTAAGAGAAAAGAGCTGAAATGGGGTGGGGGTGGGGCTTTGTTTGTTTTAAAAATGGAATCTGAGATTAGATCTGACATTTCTACATCCACCCCCTACAGAAGAGGGAACCCAGGGTCATGGGGTGTGTGGGCCTCAAAAGCTAGCTTTGTCTGGGAGTGGTTAATCTAATCATTGTTACATAGACATCTGTTATTTCTTCTGAAAAATTGATGCTTTTGTGACACAATGATCCATCTATTTAGTACAACAGCCTGAGTAATTAAATTAAAAAAAGAATATTTTTGCGGGAGCATGTATTATAAAACTGCCATACCTCCTTGTACCAGCGAAAAGGCTGAGGAGAGGGAGTGGAAGATGGAGGGGGGAGAGGGAGAGGAGTGCTTTAAGTCTCGCATTGTTTTCTGCTGGCTGGAGGAAAACATCTGTGAATTGTTTGAACTGAACCTTAGCAGGGACTGTCTGAATCTGTGTCATCTCTGTTTAATTTCAGGAAATGATGTCACAGCGCATTAAATAACAATGCTGCATGATTTATTTTTACTTGTACATGCTGTCCTAAGCATTTCAGTTACACGGCAGTGTTTCCAATTAAGTGCAAGCTTTCGGTTTTAAAAAATATACTCAGTAATGCTTTTTTGGGGGGGCATGGGGTATGGGGAGGCCGGGTTTTTTAGGGGGTCACCAAGGTTCAGGGCTGTCGGAGGGCTCTGGGCCCATTTGTCATGTGCTTATTTGTAGTTGGGACTGGATGTCAGTGCTCTCGTCACCCATGGCAACCTCCAGGACCGTGGGTTTGTTACAAAGCCTGTCTGGGGGAGAAAAAAACCTAAATATTCCGAACCGATCCGTCAAAAGACCTATTAGATAGTTATTGCCAGGCCTATGTACTGTAGCTTTTGCCTCGATCAAACTTTCTGCACTCCCCCTTCTTCTGTAGAAGAATAGAGGACATAAGTCAATTCTGTCTGCCATCTGTCGCCTCTCTCCCCGCTCCTCAAATTAAAGAGACAGTCCAAAATTTAAATAATCGGATACAATCACAGGAAGCCCGCCTGGAAATTATTACATGTGCATTTGGTTGAGGGTTGTTTTTTTTTTTTTTTTTACTTCTCATTTTATTTTGAAGAGGGGATCTTTATTGTGCTTCTTTGGAGATCAAAATATGTTGAGTGTTTCAGCTTCAAAAATAGCATGCTGAGAAATACTGGATTTGCAGTGTCACTGAGTTGTTTTCTAATAGGATTCCAAGTTATATATAGGGTGAAATTCGCACACACACATACACACCCTCCCCACCCCCCCAAAGAATCCCCAAATTGCAAATCCTGCAAGGGACAAGTAAATGAATCACACCACTCTTCCCCTCCAGCTCTCCCATCCCTTTCATGCCCTTCCCACCCCCAAATCCATGGCAGGATGAGGGGCTGCAGCAAAATCATTTTTGGTGCTACAAGGACAATTTAAGCTATTGAGTCTGCCTAATGGTCCTCTTCTAGGCCTGCTGTAATAGTTTTTCACAGTACCCTGTCTGATACTAGCTAGTTATGCTTTATCTTTGCCTCTCCTTGTTTTTTTCCTTTATGCCACCCTGCCTGGTTTGGCCTCCTCCTCATCAACAGGCAACACAATGTGTCAGGACTGCAGCAAGGTGAATTCCGTTCATGTGACATGTGAAGTCAGCCAACGCCAAACCATCAGATAATGCGGCTAGATGTTACTTCCCAATTTAACATTTTACCTGCCATTTTCAAACAGGGAGTCCCTAGGAAGAACAAAAAACATGTGCGTGGTTTTAGTTGAGGCTTGATTAAAAAGTCTTGACTGAGCAAGCTGAATGTGGCCTAGCAAAAGATAGGATCAGCCACTGTTTTCCTCTGATTGTTATTGTCAGATTATGAAGCTTTGCAAAGTCAGTATACGATGTAAGTGAAAAGAGGAAAAACCGAAGTCCAATTAATGAATTCCTTTAAGTAATTGAAACAAGGAAGTGGTAGTGACAAGAATTCACTTCTATAGAACTGTGGCTTCGAGATGTACATGGCAAAAGGTGGCTTAACCAAAGTATATGCAAATATAAAGTGTTTAAACACTTTTTGACTCCAAAAATATTGCACTAATAAATGTTGTGAACTGAAGCTCTTGAAAATCAAGATCACAGTCAACTAGAAGAGAAAATTCTTTGGAGTGTCTTCAAGTTCCACTATCTAAAGCTGTTGTCATCAGAAAACTCGTAGTTCCTCCCTTTCTCTGTATTGTGCATACATGATTATATGTAGATATAAGATATATTTTTAGGGAAAATGCAATTGGTGTTGTTTGTGCCATGATACTACCTCAGTTTTGCCTCAGGACATGTTCAAAACTTTCTTTGAAAACTTTCAAGATCCATGAGCAGGACAATTGTTTTCAAGGAAGTTTTGGGTAAAATTAGAGTTGAACTGGAAAAAAAAACAAAAACATGTTTCTGCCAACGGTTTCACAACTGCAAAGAAGTGGATATGTTAATTCTTATTGCTGCTTAATGAAGAGAGTAACTTACGGTAGATAATATTACTCCTCGTGTTGTGGAGTTTTCCTTGGGTTATGATATCTAGAATACCATGCATTAGGTATTTTAGAGCTGATTGGCAGCAGTCATTTGCAAAATCTAAAGCAATCACTGGCATCTCTAAAGATTTATTATTGTATTTAAGCTTAATGGCAATACAGATATGATGCTTTTACATTTGTTATTTTTTATTTTTAACTGCTAGCCCCAAATCTGCCAAAATTAATTTCCGTTGCTTTGTCTAATACTGGGTGATAGGTTGTCAACTCACTGTATAATGCCATAAAGATTTTTTTTAAATCTTGAGTTTACCTTTTTATGATGGCAGTTCAAAACACGTATTTTATTTGTAGCAGTTGACTACTTATGTCCATAAAATGTTTAACATCTCATGACATACTCTTAAAATCTCAGCACAAAAAATCTGAGTAGCTCAGTAAACAGCAGCAAATATTTTAGTTTAGTGTTCAAAAAAATCTGCATATATCAATTTGTTTAATGCTATAGAAATTTGACTGTCATCAGGACCAAGCTCTTGGTCATTTCAAAGTGGTAGCTTGATATTCTAAAGTGGATATGCTGTGGAAATACCATCTGACTAAATCAGAAAGCAATGGGAAAGCTCCTGTTCACTTTCTTAATGTATAATAAATATGTGAAAGGAGTAGATTTTTGTAAGACCATGGCCTATTCTAGACTACTTTAAGCTTGTTATGTCAATTTAAAAAACTCCAAAGATTATGTAAGCTGCATTGTTAGTTGATATGCTGTATACGTACATGGATCTTTATAAAAGCAGTTATTTTTCCTCCCAAGTAGGTTAAAAAATTCAGGTTTGATACCTATTTCCAGATAATTCACAAATTAGTGCCTAACAGTGTGTATCTCAGTCCTCCTTCCACTAATTCCAGTGGAACTCTGATCCCTTTGAAAAAGCCGGAGAAGATGTAGTGAAATCATAATGGGAGACAGACAGAAAAACACTTAGTAAGTGTTAAATGCTGTAGCCACTTTATCCACGAATTACACTTAACAACTCTTTCAACAATTCCCTATTTTATGATAGAAAGACAAATGTCTTGAGTGCTCAACTGTCACATTGTCTTGTGACCCAGCTTTCGCTGCTGTCCCCAGGATGCTTTAGCACAAGGGTGCTCTGGTAGGCATGTGGAGCTTTCACTACTCGTTCTAGCTGTGGCCATGACAAGACGCTGTGCCTCAGTTTCCCTGTTTCAGCAGTATGACAATGGTTGTGGCTGCTTTTTGGAGTGTTTTTCATATCTACAAATGAAAAACACTGTGTCAATATAAAGCCTGTGTCTTATACTTTGCTACAGGTGAATTACAGAGAATTACACCAATGTTGTGGTATTATCCAGCTGCTGAAACAACACAGCAGTCATGCAATACTTGTAGAAATAACTGAACTTCTGTAGACTTTGAAAGTTCAGGACAATTTTCTCTTTATGAAGGAGCACTTAATATAAAATTGAGAGTATTATGTTCTTGCTTGTCATCTTCTACACTGAAGATGACAGCGTATGATTTTTGCAAGCTACTTTATTGCAAGTGTCTTGAGCTTGGGTTAATTTTGTCAGGTATTTTCCTTGCTGGTGACCTGATGTGGTGATTGCTGCATGTAAATGGCATCAAATATCATTCCCAGAAAACATCAAGAGAAAGAACTCTGGGCATCAACTGCTGGCTGAGAGGAAATAGTGAGAATAAAGGGCATGTAACAGTATTAACAAATGCATCTTTATACTTCAAGAAGTTGCTAGTGGATATTCCCCTCCTCAACAGTCCAGGGAGTTTCCTGATGTGAAATCGGACTTTGGCAGCTTTCCAGCCAGTCCTGATCCTTTCTGCTGTCTCTTTTGATTCAGCCAGGTGCTTCCCACTTGTGCATCCCACTTGTGCTTGAATGAAGAAACAGGAAACAGGATGGGTGACTCGGAGTGAAAAGTAAGGGACCGAAGGGGTATTGCAATGTCCCCATTTCATATTGGAAAGGTCCCTGTCTACTGAGGACCACATGCAGATAGCTGACAGCTGTTTACATAGCCCACAAATGGGCTATTCAGGGATACGGAGTGTGAATAGTGAGAAAGATCATGATATGTGTGATAACAAGATGAATAAGGAATGTTATGAGGTCAGAAAAGTCATGTGTGTGTTTGAGGTAGTTGGCAAAGGAGTGTTGCATAGGAATGGTGGCAAGTGTAAATTGTAAAGAAAGTTCATTAATTTGAGGGATCATTAAAAATATAAATGTTCAAAGAGTGCTTTAGTTTCAACTATAAAGGAATATTCTGATTATCTCTTTCAGATATAAAGTAGGAAATTAAACAGAAACATGTGAAAATGGGTTAATTATTGTGAACAACAAAAAGAGGGAAAATAATTTGATTCACTTCTCCCTTCCACCTTCTTTATTTTTTGGTGGACTAATCCAAGAGTTGCGTTACATGGTCTTGTCTGTTTTCAATTCAGTTTCTTCCAGTTACAGAGGGACACTTCACTGCATGATCTAATATCTCTTAGGAAAGAGAGGTGCCCACTTACATCTCAGGTTTAAACAGCCTACAACCCATGCATATGTTGTATGGTGGCCATGAACTGCTAAGCAAACACTACTCAGACAAAAAAACCCCACTACTTTGTGCATATCTAACCAAAGCATTTGTAGATAATTTACTGCTATAATTGAACTCAGCTCTTGAGCTTAAGCTTGACTCTCATGAACTTATATCCTACAATGTTCTTGTATGCAGCTAACTGTCTGAGAAAAGAGGCTCTTGCCAGTTTCTCTCCCTTTTCTTCCCCAAAAGTTGTCCATTTAGAAAGCAAAAATGCTTTCAAAGTAGATTAAACCCCACTGTGAACCAGTGCAAAACTATATGTGCAGCAGGAGAAAAAACATCTACAAATGAACAAGACTGTGCTGTTTTTCTGGAGCAGGTACAAATAAACATAACCATAGAACTGTGCAACTACCGTGTTTGGCTCCTGGGGTCTGATTCCTGTTGGAAGCCCCAGCTGAAAAGATACAATGCTGCACTCTCCAATTCAGCAGCGCTCTAACATGCTCTACTGCCTCCCAAAAAAGCTCTGCAGCAAACTTCTTGCTGAGACTGAAAACTCTTTCAAATAAGACCTGGGGACTCATGAGCTTTCTACTCAGTACCCTGTAGGCTCACTCCATGGAAAAGTATCTTGCCTAAAAGAGGCCAAATATCACACAACAGAGCTGGTGGGAAATTCAAACTGTTCTAAGCAAAGAAGTCAATAGAGCTGCTGTACTGAAAGGTAATGTTCAGAGTGAGATCACTGTGTTATGATCTCATGCTGAACATCAGGACTGGGTGTTTTTTTCTTGAGGATTATGAAACTAGCCTGAGGCCAATCTGATGAGAGTCTGAGAAAGATAGAGAAGGATGTTTGGAGAGCCTGGACTATCAGGCCCCTTATTCCCCAAAAAGGGTAAGAGAGGCTGAAAAAAGATGAGAGAACTGAGAGCTGTATTGTTATTTCCAGTGTTTTTCCCATCCATCCCAAAAATACAAAACCTAGCCCTAGACAGAGAATATGTATACCGAAGCAGTGAATAAGCACAGGCTACAAAGACATAAGGGGAGAAATTACTGAAGAGGAACAAACACCTTGCAGGAATAATAGTATTCAGCAGCCAAACCCCAGTCGTTTAGACTGTAGAACAATCTGTGGAAGTGCCTTGGCTTAACACTTTTAAAACTAGACTCCAAAAAACACTTGAAGATATGAGAAAGAAACTGCTGAGAAACATCTTGCATTCCTGGGCTTACACTGAAGTAGTGGTGCCTGAAGCTTTTCTCATATTTTCATGTTTTCTTATTAATGATTAAAAACTGAAAAGTATCTTGAAATTAGAGCTGTTTTCAGAAGGCAACCTTTCCAAATTTGGCTTCCTTCAGGTTTAAGTTTTTGCTGTATTTGTTTCAACTTTTGTAATGACATTTCATTTATCTGTCAGTGAGAAAATTATTGCAAAATTAACATAAAGTCAAACTAGAAATGGGCCTGAGACACAAACTGAAGAATTAAGCTTAAGACAAATATTTAATTACTGTTTCTTCAGGCATTGGGAGTGGATACTGAAGGTCAGCCAGGCTGACAAAGGAAGAGACTTTGTATTGAGTACCCTATATAAAAACACCTCCCTTTCAGATATTCAGTGGCAGAGGCTGTGTCACAATACATGCCCTGCTCTCCATTCACAACATGTGAAGTTTCACCAATATCTGTGTAAGGTACAGGTCTGAAATCAATACTTACCCAGCTTAGTGTCCCCCAATATATCTGCTCCAACATTTGCTCTATGGAACATCAATCCAAAACACCAAAAGTTGTTTGAGCATTCAAAATACAAATGCTGATTTTTAAGGTCCATGGATCCAATGCACATTTAATATAAAATGCTGTTGATTATGGATTTACACAGAAGTTTGAATGCCAAAATGGGTGAAAAACATAGCTTTTTCACCTGTTTTTCACTTACAGACATTTATGGCAATTTGACGCTGTGATTCAAAAACAAAGCTTGGGCCCTCTGAGAGGTAGAATGACCGCAAGAAAATATTGACTGAGTGCCTGCTGACTTCAACTCCTGAATTTCACACACAGCTTTCCTCAAAAGTATCAAGAAGAAAGAGATTGTATTTTGAATTTAAAATGAAATTTTGCTTTTGAACATTACTTTATAATAATGTAACTGTGGGGTTCCACGTTCATCTCAATGACTTCCAGATCAAATGAACTCCGTTTTCATGACAGAAAAAATGCTTTTTTTTTTTTTTCTTCCTCTCTTTTTATTTTTTTCTCCCACATTGCCAGAATTAGAAATTTAGCCTTGGATCTTAGATCCGAGTCGGATTCTTTCTGGCTCGTTTATTGGCAGTCACAAGGATTATATGATAACAGTAATGTTGCAATTACAATGGTAAAGCTATGCAATTACAATAATAAATAGAGGATGGATTGGCCAGAAAAAATGTCCAGTTTTCTTGCCTATAGCTAGGCTGGCTTTATGAAGAAAAATAGCACAAACTTCTATTATGGATTGAAATCAATGGCATTTTTTTGTCAGCAGAGAATCAAATGCAATTCAGGCACACAGGGACATAAATCTGTTCAGTAAGTCAGTCACTTTTGAGAACACCACTGCTTAGTTTTGTCAGTATTTTTCTCCTTTTGGCTATTTTTTTCTGTCTGGCACAACATAGGGTTAGTGAGTCAGGCATGTTTGGAAGGTTTTTAAGAAGTGATGCAACAGGACAAAGATCTCTTTTTCTCCCTCTTAATTATACTTCCCAGGAATGGACTTATGTACCCATTTTAAAGATGCCATAGGCATGACATGCCTTTTGTAGGATTTTCATATGCAGTTCAGAAGTTACCTGCTTGAGAAATGAGAGCAGGGGCCTTCCATGGCTGCATGGTGGAATCCTCCTAGCTGCAAAAGCAGTGAAAACTGACCTTTGCTCTCCGAACAAGGAGTCTTCTGGCATGGAGCTTAGTTTTCCTGCTGCTCTTCACAACTGTAAATAATGTTAGTATACCCTGAATTCAGTGCATGCAGCACTTTACATTACTATTGTGTATCTTAAAATAAACAACATTGCAAGCTGTTTATTTTGGTGTTACTATGTATGCATTTTTTAAACAGTGGTTACTTAAACAAACGTCTCTGTTCCCACAGCACTTAAAAGTTGCTGTTTGCTCATTGTGGTTTTTGGGTTTTGTCACTTTTGTTTTGATTGTTTCTGAAAATCACACTGGAGGATACAGAAGACAGGAGTAAGTTGTACTTGATCCAAACAAATGCTTCATGTCACAGCTTTTTCTTTGTGCCAGTTTTTCCCATGTTCCTAGCAGAAATAATTTTGCTTTAGCTCAAATTTAGAGATCACCAGTATCCCAGATTGGTTCCAACTGTCCTCAAATGCATTTCTGCAGGCCAGTCAGGCCATGCATTTTTTATCAGAATTTGACCCTGAGATAGCAAAATTGTTTTAACAACATTAGTACTGATTATTTATTCATTGCTCAGCAAAACAAAAGGTGCAGGGGATGAGAATTTAGGGAATTGAGGGTTTGCTCATCTTCTTTCATCCTCTCTCATCAGTCTTCATTCATCCACCCTAGAAACCTCAAGTGCCAGGAAAACTTCTGTGGTTGGAAATGCTGATATGAGGTTGATGAAAAAGCCATTACCAAAGACATCAGCCTTGCTAAGCCACGTTGCCACAGCTTTGTGGCCCTCTACATACACAGGCAACTCAGATGACATTTGCTGGTCTGTCGCAGCTCTGCTAGAGGGTGATGTGATCTACATCACCTGTAGATGAGCTTTAGGTGATGGCTCTGATTCTTGCTGTGCCATGTGTACTGTTCTCATATCATGGTGTATTTGGCTAAATCTCACTAAAAGGTTAAGGAGAAAACTTATTTCTCCCTTCACTCACTCTCCCCACTGTGGTAAAAGGTGTCTACGGTACCTCATAATTGTGATAGTTATTCTATAGTTGCTCTGTTCCACTTTGCCAACTTTTCCTAGGTCATCTTCAACTAGTTGTTTTTGCTGGGAAAGAAAAATACTTATCTGAGTCTGTAGAATTGTGTCTTAAGGGACTAAGGAATCTGAGGTTTCCTCTGTATGAATATTGCACTATTCTATGGAAAACTGAGGATAGAGTAGCCAGGCCACCATCAGTATTTCTTAGCAGAGGCAACAGTGGTAGGTTGAAGGGTATGTGTTAAAAATGAGAGGTCATCTTACCAGGTTCTGCCCTCATTTTGGAGTGAAAGAGTGCCTGGGCAGTCATGAAAATGCTGAGGTGATTCCTGTGTGGAAAGGGTTTAACAAGAGTGCTCCAACAAACATGGCAGACAGCACTTAACAGTATCAGGTACTGAACTATCTCTGTCCAGCCCTGAGATAATAACAGCAGAAAAGTTTGGTTTCCTCACACTTGGACACAGCAGAGAACTGAATTATCCATTTGTAGAACTTGTAAATGTTGACTGTCTTTTTGCAACAAAAAATAATCTCTTCACTCAACTGTTAATTGCCCCATGATTTTAATCAAGTAAGATTCTTAGATAAGGAAAATTAGTGTTTGAGAAAAATTGTGAATGCAGTTCTTTTGCAACTTGTGTAGACTGTAAACCAGTTTGTCCTCCTTAATTATGGTCTTCAAAGATAAACAGGTTGAAGGGTGTGTTGCAGTCCTTGGCACAAATATAGCATATTTCAGTGCTTCGTTGAGCAAGCTGTGTGTTTTTGAGAAAAACATAAAAAGTTGCTTGCATTTTTTAATGTAGTTAAGATTTATTACTTTTTATTCATAGCTCAGCAGGTGTTGATTTTCAGCATTGTGTATATGCTCATTTTGTTCTGGAGTTCAATACCCGGGATAACCCCTGATCTCTCAGTAGAACTAAGCAGCAATTAAGGACGAGAGGAGCATTAGAGAGAAAAGTGGCCAACAGCAGAGCAGTCCAACAGCAGCTGGACTTCGTCATTTTATCTACTGAGGGAGGGCAGTATAATATACAAGTGTACCACAGCTCTCCTTTTCACTCCTAACCTTTTCATCTAATTTGCAGAGCTATTAATTTGTTTGCTTGATTTTTCTTTTCACCTGCTGATAATTTTTCTCCTAATCAACCACGAGTCTTCCATGAGTTACTCTTCTTCTGCTTCACTCACTGAGATATGGATTAAATCTGCTTCAATGCTAATATATATGTTTAAAATAGTTTTGCATGGTTTTTTTCAGTCTAAATACTATACCAACAATCTAATTTGTGACTGAAATTACTGACATCTGTAGGTCAACATTGCACCTCTTCTATCTGAGAGACAGAAGATGGCAGAATGATTAGCATTTTTAAGATACTGTTAACAGAAATTAGAACTACTTAGGGGCAGAAAAGTTTTGTGAGAAGGAGCAGGTAACATTAAATATTTTAAAAGTGCTCTAACAAGTGGTTTTTTTCTTCGTTTTCACTAAATAAAATCTGCTCTGTTGGCCAGATGAATGCTCCACTGAGCCAGATAAGGGTCAGCAGTGAGTGGTGATGAGGCCAAGAAATGATGCAAGTGTGGGAAGATCCCAGAAGCCCCAGTATGTCCTCCAGGCTTCTGGTGGGCAGAAGTTTAAAGGCTTTCAAAGCTGGAAGTTAACATCTAGATTGTAATGTTTAAGAGCATTGATGCATCTACATTTTCTTTTTGGGCCTGCTATGCACCAAACCATATATTCATGAGCTACAGTTGGAAAAGCTTAATTTTGGATTATTTGAGTCATTGGGGACATTTGTTAGAATAATTTCTGATGTGTTATGGGACATTTGAATAAGCGTCACATTTCTTACTGTGTGGACATAAGTTTCTAAACTGTATTTAAAAAAAAAAGAAAAAAAGAAGAGAGAGCAAGGATATCAATTAACACTTGATTTTAAATTAAACCTGCGTTCTTTCATGTAGCCACAGGAAAATCCTAGCAGCCCTCCAGTTTTCTCAGAAATTTTCATTAAATATTGGGAAAATTTTTTGTTTATTTGGAGGGAACCCTGATTAAAACTCTAATCATTGCACGTCTTTTCAGTGTCCTATTCTCCACTGCTCTGATCCTGTTCTTCACATGATTGGTCCTGGCAAAATAAAACACCGATCAGCCCATGCATTTGGTGGAGTGCTTTTACATAAATATCCCCACTGTGTCCTGGCTGAAAGCAGTCACACAGTTTTGACACAACCTAATCATGTGCAAAGCTAAACCTTTAGGAGCCAGTTCTTGCAGACATTATTTTTTTTTCTCTTTTTCCCCTCCCTTCTTCTTCACGCGGCCCCTTCGGAGCTGCTGGAGGGCGTTGTTGAGAAGTTGCTACCGTTGATACAGTTGCTATTAATCACAGTCTGCCGTGTTGTGACGCAGGTTCTAATAACATCCCATTGAGCTGCCCTTGTATGCTGGAGGCTTACCAACAGCACTGGGCCTTTGATATTCATCTCACACCAGGATAAAGAAAATGTAGAGTTAAAAAAAAAAAAAAAAAAAAGAAAAGAAAAAAAAAAAAAACCCAACTGCAAATAGGCAGAGAACAAAAAAGGGGGAAAACATAGCAAAATCAAAAACAGACACGCTTTCTGTGTGCTGCTTCGTTTACCATGGGAGCAGCAAAGCTATAAATCTCTGCTGTGTTGTTTGAAAATTGAACATGAGGCTGCTAAATTTATCATTCATTCTTTGTTGTTTCTGGGTAGTAGCTGCCTGACTTGGCTGACTTTGGTTTCTGTCCCCTCCTCAATAACAATTTTTGTTGTCATCGTTGTTTCAATACATTACACACGCAAATCAAAATTTTACCGGATCAAAGAATATTGGAGGATTTAGTAAAGTGCTCATAAAGGGGAGGAGGAACAAATTTGCTGCATGTTACACATCATGCTTCCTTGGCAACTGACTCCCTCACATTCATAATTACAGGAACATAATTTTTAAAAAGCAGCATGGGCGGGGGGAGGGAGAGGGAACACTTCCTTTGGTTAAAGACGTTCACAACTTTTAAAAAATGTGAGTCTTTGAAAATTAGAAAAAAAAGTTCACCCATATGCTCTATAAAGATTAAACCTGCAGCCTGATAGAACTGCACAATCACCTTCTTTTGTTAGCACTTCTTGTCCATGTTGAACTGCAAAGAAAAAAAGGTGGAAAGCAAGCCTGCTACAGATGTGACTGGCTATGAATATTCATGAATGCCATTGCTCCTCCTTTTCTACTGGCATCCAAGCCATTCTGATCTCCCTCTCCTTTTTCCTCTTCTCCTTTCCATTCCCTTTCCTTCCTCAAGACTGAACAAGACTACAGTTTTATTTCGGTAACAGCCTGGTACGATACAGTTATCAGTGGCCTCCGAAGCCTTTTATTTCCATTTTAAAAAAACCAAAAAAAAACAAAGGAAAAAAGAAAAAAATTGTAATTATCCACAGTTTTATGAATCCACCTCCCCTTAATGTTCATTATTTAAACCAGCAGCAATTACAAGTTCAAAGGGGTTTAGAGGGCCAGCAACCCGCATAATCACTGCCAAATTAAGCGGGACTCATTCGTCACAGAAGAGTACACTCTGAGCAGTGAATCATGCATGCAGTGACAGGCACTGATTTACATAAAGACGAAATCTGTGCCCTCTAGGGCTGAGTGTTACTTTATCTCAGTGGCCCTGTGATATATGCATTTTCTTTTGGTGTTAGGAAGGTTCAGAGACTGATGCTGTCTAATACATTATATTTTATTCTCACTAGCATCACTACTACTGCCACTAATTCATGTATAGTGTATTTAACTAACAATAATCAAAACTTCAAGGCTCTTGAGTTTTTAAAAGCAAAGTTTTGTCCAGAATAAAAAACCAACTTTTCTAATCTGTTATGAACCTCTTGAATTAATTTTTTTTCCATAAGCAATTTGCAGGTCAAACACTCATTCTTGAAAAAGACTACTTTTATTCTCCACTGCCCCCACTCCTTCCCCCACCCTCCCGCAGTTATTTAACATAATATTTTTTGAGACACTGTAAGTACTTGTACATGTAAGTACATGTACAGTGGTAGAGGCTGAGACTGAATGTATTACTTTATCCCTAGTTAGCTGACTATCCAAGGTGTTTTAAGTCAGTGTGGTTCCTCCTGACAGACATGTGCTATAGGGTCTGGAAATCTAACTCCATCAAGGGCATCCATACATCTGGCAGCGGAAGAGGAATCTTTTCTGTTTGTTAGAAAGGTGTCTCTTACTTTTATCATGCTATTCTGCCTCTGATACTGAACTCTTTAAAGTTGTTTTTCTGAAGACCAAGCTCTACACAGTTCATTTACTCACAGCCACTAGAGTGGATTACTTACATGGGCAAGGTGACTAAATCTTGGTCCTTCAGGTAGCAGATGAATCCATGCAGGGAGTAGCTATAGTCAGATACTACAATGAGACTGGAAAAGTAGTTTTTGTGTCATCATTACTCACCTTTAGCTAAGATAGCTGCAACTCCTTTCTCCACCGCACCAGGAGGTTGTATGAGCAGTATATACAGTAGATTGGAAATGGTACTTAACTTTCCTCCCTCAGGGGGTGGCTCCTCAAAGTTTATTTAAAGATGCACTAGCTACAATTTGTGAGAGGCCTTCTTAACATATGAAGGCACTTTACATAAAAGACTTTGATTCCCAGCTGTCACTGAGACACAGCAGAGTGACCCCAAAACATCTGTCTATGGCACCTTGACACAGATGCTGTTTTTACACCAGCTCTGGTGCAGATAGGAGGTAGCTGGTGGTGTCAGAAAGCAGCAGCTGTGTGATCAGCCCTTCTTTTGCTTTGACATGCTACTACACTCAGGACTGTGCTGTAGATCTAGCATTGCTGGCTCTCCTCCAGTTGTGTAAGTCTGTCTGGTTTTGGTCCCATTAGGCCATTTTAGTGGTGAAGAAGAGCAGCAGTGCTCTGTATGTGAATGCATAAGCTCATTTTTTGCACAATGTCACTTACATATGAAAGAGATCCATATTGCGTGTACAAATCACACAGGAAAATGTCATTTGCATATGTCATTGCACTTGCTGTGCAAGTGACTGTGCATCTATGATGTCCACCTTAACACTATGTCCTCTGTTAGAAGCTGCTGAAGAATTTGAATAATTTAGGTAAACTTAGGACAAAGTCTTGTCACAGCATCTTTTCAACTGGATAGGCTACTGTATGTTCAGTGAGGACACTGAAATTCTTATGGGCATAATTTAGGTACCACTTTTAGGTAGTAGTGCACATTACTAGGAAACAGCTTTATGGCTGGTAAATAAAGGTTGTGCACTGAGTCTGATACAGATGTGATTTACACCACTGTAAAATCAGATTAAATGGAAAGTTAGTGAAAGGAAGATTATAATGTGGACTAAGAATTTTTTGTGATAGTCTGTAAATGAAAGTGGAGCAAAGCTCTCACGTGATGACAGCAGAATTGTGTGAATTGACTGGTTTAGGTTTATTCTATTATGCATTATGGAGTTCATGAGTCACTGAAGTCTATACTAAGATCAATGTTTGCCTTATTATGTATCAAATAACTAATTTCTACCTTTTTATCTTATCAAATGCCTAAAAGATGTTAAATTACAATTTAAATGTTGGAAAATTCTTTAACGTTACATTATACTTTCAAAAGAACATAGAAAGTAATGTATTGATCAGTGATGGAGAGATGTGGAAATGAAAACCTTTTTGCGATATTGTCCTCTTTTATGCTTTATTGAATCAGGACATTTTAATGTGAAGGGCTTGGCCTCTCGGAGTCATAGAGGCACATCACAGTCTTTTTTTGGATGTATCTGGCTTCCATGTACTGTCTTTAAATTTCCATGTGTTTGTTTGTGGTGTTCTACAGAAAAGTGAGTTGTTGAAATGTTTTAAATTATGTGCCTTGTGAAGAGTTGTCCGAAAGGAATTGCAAAGTCTTTGCCCGTGTAATTTCTCACTTTGAGCTCACTCATCTTCATCAGCAGTTTAAGTTAAGTTGTCAAATTTTGTTGGCCTGCCTTTTAAGAACTGCTGCAACAGGATTCATATTTTGTCAAAGTGCCACAGATTTTTGCCTTTAAAGTACAGGGGAGTAAAGTAAGCTTGATTTTGGCTGGATTTAGAAAATAGCACATGGCATGCCTGGAATTGAGACAGTGGAGTTGTCTCATCCACATCTACCTCACTTTAAATGTAAAAGACTAACCTTTGGAACTGGCAGAGTTTTGGAGGAGAGTGGAATTGCAGGACTCTGGGTCCCAAGGCTGTTTTCAGCAGTGGTCAATGCTCTTGGCCCTGAGGGAAAGGAAAACAATGAAAAGAAAGTGGCGTTTTGATTTGAGATCCAATTTATGTAACTATATCCAAAAGCGTGTGTCAGTATCACCTCAAACCCAGAAACGTGGGATTCATAGCAGTCTTGACGGGGGTGGGGGGTATGGTGATCTCTGTAAGTTTTTGTGGTTTGTTTTTCTTTTTAAACATGGGCATCCTTGCTTTCAGCCGTATTAACTGATAGGGCAAACATGGTGAGTATATTTAAATACTTAACATGGCAAGTATCTTATTTTCTTTCACTCTTGATCTTGTGCATCAGCTTTCAGGTTAAATTTATTTTGATTTCTCTGTTTTAGCTATGGATATAGACTGTTTGGAAAGGCTTGGAGGATGTAGTTGCTTTAATGATCAAATACCCTTCCTCCTTGGTCTAGCCTGTATGAAACCTTGATGCAGTGTAGAGCTAAAGTACCCATCAATGTTCCTTTTATTGGACATGCTTCATACATTTGTAGTGAAGTTATATGCATCCACATAGGTTGTTAGGAAAAACTTAACATGCCACTGATGTGCAGTGAGGGAGAGTTAATTGTGTAGACGCCCCAAGACTATACCAATGACCACAGCACACTGTAGTGGTCAAATGAATCCATCTTGAATAAAAACTAAAAACAGGTTTTCGGCCAATAGCCTCAGGTGAAATCCTAGTGTTAATAAATATGTGCAGATGAATGAGATATTTTTCTGTCTTTATCATTTATAAATCTTGGTACTGTAGATATAGGAACAGACATCTAGGAAAGATTAAAAATTAAATTGACATATGTTTTTCCAAAACTGATAAGCACATGTTGTGTTTATCTATGCAGAAGTATCTTGTTGTGCAGTCCAGAAGCATTCCCAGAAGGCAACATGACTGGGCCTCTTTTCTTCCCAGGGGAATGGGGCTTTTTTCACCTCCCCTACTCTGCACCACCTTGTTTTGCATTAGCCAGAGGCTTTTCCTGTCCCGCAGACATCAGCTCTCCTTTGAGCAGCTTTTTCTAATGCTACCTCTCAGTCCAGCAAAGCATCCATGTCCTCTGCCCCTTTGCACTGGCCACAGGAAGATTTGAGGGGCAAGTCTTGGTGCAAATGATATAGCTCCAATGAAATCCAGCTTTTGCTGGCAACCTAATGTGCCGACTTAAGAGGACTGACTTTTTATACTGGTGGGTTCAGCCTAGGCCCCTACTTCTGCTCAGAAATTAATGATCTGCATTTTCTAAATGCCACAAAAAGCACCTTTAAAATGTTGATTTCCAACTTTACTGAATTTAGCTCTGAAGGGATAGGTGCCTGCTGTGTCTGGATAACAATACCATTTTCCTTAGTTGCTATGTATAAATTCACATATGCCCCTTAAAAACTGTCTAATGCACCTTTAGAATCTGTTTTAAACTCAATCTCAAAAGAAAGTAGGAAAGTGGGTCTCATGTTGGCACAATGCAGTGGTCACGGCACAGTGAACAATTAACACTAAGATTAGTAGAGACCCTTAAACTGGGCATGCACGTGTCAGGCTATACCCAGGAACACATACGCGCTCCATTGGTTTCTAGATGAACTTCGTGAGAGTCTGTTATCAGCCAGTAGATTTACAACAGCTCTGAGAGTTCTCTACTTTGTACTGTTTGGACGGAGGCTGTTGTAGCCCCTGACAATTCCTGGAATCAGGAAATGACAGGAGTCACCTCACCTTCACCATGCTTATGCACCTAGAACAATTTTTTGGAGACAGTTTTGCTGAAATGGAAATCCTTTTATTTCCTCTGACACTTATTGATGCTTAGGTGATTTCTTCAGCAACTGATCATACAGAAGAATTCAGGACTTTTTTTGGTTTTGGCTTCTAGCCAACATCCAGAGATCAAGCTTTAAGAAAACAATCCATGTCATCTAAAAGAGAAAGACCATAATACCTTTCCAGATGTTAATTCTTATCATGTTATTTTGCAGTTAACTTTTTTCATGTTAAGTGTCCACACCTTCAGGGGTTTTTAATTGGTTTTTTAAATCAGTATCTGTAATGTCTGTACCAAAAAAACCTAAGAGTTATTACAATTTGGCAAATGGCAGACTTCATTTTTTAACTGTAAGAAGCTTCAAGAAGGATTTAAAATTACTTTTGACAGTATGTAAGCATGAGTGAAAGTTTTTATCTAAAGATCCCACCTGACTTTCTTTTCTAATATTTCTTAAAATATTACCAGAAAATTTGTTTCTGTGGCTTATTGCAGAAAAAAGTAGATATGTGAACAAACTTTCTGGTGGAAAGGAATGCTACACAAAAGGTTGTAAAGATGATAATTAAGTTTTCTTTTGCTTTTGGTTGTGTTTCTAAAACCAAAGTTCAATATCAGTATGCCAGGACCAGTGATCATCCCTATATTTAAGAATCCCTTTCTTTCCTGTTTATTGACAGTAAAACACCTAGATTTTCAACTGTTTGAATGAATATCTGAGAAAGGAGGTCCAGCAAGAGTATGACTTCGTTCTTATGGGAGACTTCAATACCATTTTACCTTTTAGACTCATGACCTTCCCTCCAGTTGCAAACACCATTTCTGCTACTGGGCTTCAGCTAGGTCTGATAAACACCAGTGGTCAGAGTTGGGGCCATGACCCTTTGGTTAGACACCGCCGTCCGACATCATTGTGCTTGACCAGCTTGGGATATGAATCCGGATTGATTTGGGAAGGTTTAAAGCAGAGAAACATCCGCTTTGTGTACCCACATTATGCAAAACATAGTTTTCCAAGTATATGCAAATAACATTGATGAT
Source organism: Origma solitaria (assembly GCA_013397895.1). Lineage (NCBI taxonomy): Eukaryota > Metazoa > Chordata > Aves > Passeriformes > Acanthizidae > Origma > Origma solitaria. Next base: position 2,431,033 of record VZRL01005208.1, on the reverse strand, counting down.
AAAATAATCAAAGAAATAGATTTTCTTTTTTTTTAATGAGGCTACCATTCCTCTTTAGTGTTCTTTCTACAGACTGTTCTGAAACTAATTCACAGCTGTACAAATGATAGTTAGATGTATTAATGTGTGTGTGTAGCTTAAATGACTGTTGTTAACTGTGTACTATTAGGAATATCACCACGTGTACTGTTAGAGAAGCTATATATCTGATCAATCCAATCCTAAATACAGTGTATGGATAAGAGATGTTAGCAGTTTGCCTATGCACCTAGTTTAAATTATATGAAGGAAAAACATTAGGTAATAAAATCATTAATGTTCATTATATAATGAGAGGTACTTCAAGACTGAGGTTTAGGATATGACCAGGTGGGACGGATCCAAGATCTTCAGAGCCAGTGTAATGTAAGGTGTTGCCATACTGATGAAATATCTGGGACACATATCAAAAACCCCAACTGCTCAATCAACAGAACAGCACTTTTCATGCATCATTGGTTGATGGTTTTTCCTATACATAAACATTTACTTTCTTTTTTTAGCCTAGGTTAGAAAACAACAAACTGGAGTATCTGTGCAGCTACTACAGTACTGTAAATGAAAAGCACTAAGGTTAGTGTCTGAACTGCCGGGAAAAAAACCAAAACCAGCAGGGCAGCACATCAAATTTAGTGTTGTCAGATCATCTGGTTTCACCAGAACTGCTTTGGTTTACTTTCCTCAGATCAGTCTAAAAGTTGTTTAACCCTTCAGGACTTTCTACTCACTTCCTAATCAGAAGGAGCAAAATCAAAGCTATGGAAACTACGTGTGCAATTGGCAAGGATTTCAAAATTGGTGTGTCCTTTGGTTCACAGACTAAGCTTGACATATATATATATATATTTATAGACAAACATGTGTGATTCATTAATGGTAATGGGGAGTTTTCTGATATGACTTCTCATGCATGTCTCATACAAATAAAATAAATTGTGCCATCTTCTGACATGATTTATATACTTAGGACTTGATCCAAGTCTCAAAAAGAGCTAATGGAGAGTCATCTTTTGGGAACTAAAGCCAACAAAGATAGTCACAAGATTTCAGTATGGAAAGGGTAGCCTTGGATTTTGGCAAGGTTTTTTGGTTTAACAGATAAATATTTAAATTAAATTGCCCTCAAAGATGTCAGAGATGCCTAAAGACTGACATCTCTCTGCTTAAACACCAACAAAGTCATTCAGATGAAAGAGGGAACCAAGCCTTTCCACAGGGTCTAGCATCAAACCTGTCTTGCAAGTTACTCTGCTGAAATGCTCTTCTGTGCTTTCAGCTCAGACAGACAGCAAATGTGTCAGCAGGGTTGTGGGCAGGGTATGCAAGGCAAACATTTGTGCACAGAGCCCAGGATTTTACAAGAGCTCTGTGAAAGTGGTGAGGACTGTTGAAAAGTCATCCATTGACATCATGGTTGATTCTAAACCTGGCCATGGGAGCAGACTTGAAATTATTTTCACAGAGGTCACTCAGTGCAGCCATTGAGTGATAGGTTCACTGATTCGATTCAAATTCAAGTCAGTGTCAGAGCAGAAATGCAAGAAGCTGAAGGCATGTGCACATGCAGTGCAGCATGACTTTGGAAATCTTTTGACAAATTTAAAAGAAGTCCCCATCTTCAAATATTTACATGGAAAGTGAATAGGGAAGTTCTTTTTAATTAATGTCTGGATCAGCACTATATCAACATGTAGTATGTTAGATTTCTACAGATGCTATTTTTATTACATATGTATTTAATAGACATACTCCTATTCTGTGAGGAGAATTTTTTTTTGATGAGCAGTAAAGATAAATGTTCCTCTGGATGAAGAAAGGGATGGAAAGCTGTAGGGTACTCAGTGTGATAAGTATTAGAGACATAAGACTTGAGATAGGAATGTAACACTGGAATTATTTAGATAACTTGTCTTGAAGTTTCTAAGCCATCAAAAAAGATAACAAATATCAAGTAAAATATTTATATTGCAGTTGCATACCATGTGCAGTGGGAAGATAGATCAGACTTTTAAAAAAAAATTTTTGTTAGGCAAACAGATATTTAAGATACTGGATCCCTGAAGGCAGTGGCCAAAATTAAGGAACTACTAAAACTGAACATTTAGGAAGTTTGGAATATGGCAACAGTATGAAGTTTACAATGGAATCTTTTGTGACAGAAATACTGTAAGTGGGATTCTTGGAGATCAATGAGACAGGAGCAAAGGTCTGTCATTAACCAGCTATATAGCATACTTTTGCAGATTCAAAACTAATACAACTTCAGATTTGCCTGGTGTAGTGTTATAACCTCATATACAGACAGCAACTGGGCTCAAAAAACACTTTTAAGGTTGCTAAGTGAAGGACTTTGAATTTAGATAATGTCAGATATTTTCATCATTCTCAGTTCCACTCTCTGTTGCCTTTGTGGTGAACGAAACCTGTATCCTTTCACTGGAAGGAGAGACAATTTTATGTATCCATACAATTAGACTGCATTAGGTTTTGTATATACAATGAGTATTTTCCTGGGACAAAGAAGTGGCATTTCCCCAGTCCAATGATGTGATTGCTGCTGAATTTTAGGTCTACCACAATAAAAAAATCTACATTAAAAAACCTCCCAAACAATGAAATTTTAAATCTTGTTAGCGTCCCTAACTGCAGGAACCATCAACATGTGCTAGTACAGTACAGTACAGAACAGTGCAGGAATCATCAGTCACCACTCAAATGCAGATATTTCTGTGATACCTTCCACTCTTAACAAAGCCCAAAAAGTACAAAACAACACAGCACAGAAGCAAGGGTAAACGCAACAACATCCTGTGAAGTTGCAGGAGGAAAACTTAGATGGGCAGTGGGGACTTGGTGAGGACACTGTGGTTAACATTTGAACTTTATAATTTTCAAAGTGTTTTGCAGACTTTACCAAGGGAATTATATTAATCATAAAAGAATTTTGGCCCTTAACACATTTTCAGTTGGAGAAAGTGGGAATAATATATTTTAAATTGTGTTTGAAAAAAAAAATTGCAAAATGTCCCACCTGATTTCCTTAAGGCTCAATCCACGTCTCTCACTAAATCCATAGGATATGGGAGTGCCTAGTAACTAAGAAAATCAGAGTGCATGTTGTTGTTAAATCTGTTTTTACACAGATTTGTGCAACACTGAATGTAATGATGAATCTTTGTTGGGAACCTTGAACTACAATGGTTAAAAATAATGAAGGATCAAAGATGAACTCAGGTGCCTGATTTTAGACAAATATCAAGAGAAAATGTCATGCTGACTTTCCACCAGCACATTAAAAAAGAGAAAAATATTAACATTTTTTTCCAGGCTCGCATGTCATGAATTGAGGAAACTGAACAATAGAGTACATTTACTCTTCCCTTTCTCATTGTCGTTCTTCCTCCAAAATAAATGGATTTTCTTATTTTCTCTCTCTTCTGTTTGTTTTGTGGGACTCAGAACTATCTGTCCAGCGGCTGTTGGAGGCCCAGGTGGAACTTTTTCACCCACCAGCATTTCTGCAGATTCTTCTGTGGCAAATTAATATTTGCCTTGCAGCTCTATTCATCAAAATATTTTTTATAGCTTCAAAAAGGTTCACTTCTCAAAAGAATCAGTAATTTCAGAATTGCTAAATTTCCTCCTCCTACTTCCATGCAGTGGATGAGAATTCTAGTGGCATATTGGTTTTTTAGTATAACCAAATGTAAATAAGGTAAGATTTTGGGTGTTATTCACCAATGGTGTTGTGTAAACCAAGTGACTGAGGGAAACAAATCACATGATAAGAGATCATGTAGGAATTGTAAATTGGAGTCTCAGGATAGGAGATCAATAGAAAGTCCCATCAGGCTGTCAGTATAGAGGACTGTTGACTACAGAGCCTTCTTTCCCACAGCCATCTGGAAATTCACAGGCTCCATTAACTTCCAAGGGTAGATTATCAAAACAGGTGTGTTGCACTGTCAAGAAGGAAATACCTTGAACAGAAACTGAAAAATATTGTGGGCAGTATGTGTGAATTCCTTTGTCCTCCAAACTATGATTGTAACAGAAATAATACATTAGGTGATCTCAGGTGGTCAGTTCGGGCAAAATCTATGCAAAATGAACTTAATCGTAATTGTGAAAGCCAGAAATTCTGAATTAAACTGGAAGTATTATTAACAGTATAACAACTGTGATAGCAACAGACAAAAGCAACTTGAACAATTCCATCATCTCTAAAGAGTCTTTAATATTAATAGAGCACAAATTTCTGAACTTCCAAACTTCCCTGAAAAGTCTTGGTTTGGAGATTATTGAGAAAGCTGAAGATAATATGTGCATAGAAAAGTATCTCATATGAATAAATAAAATACTTGGGCAAATGCATGTTATAATTTTTCTAATCTCTGTAGTTGTTGTGGTTATATATACCTATTTATATTTCAATGAATGAAAGTAACTGGTTTTGCTGCCTTTGTTTTTTACACAGCAAATTTAAATGTGGAAAAGTCTGTCTGCAGTTGTATGTCAGAATCCACAGCACTTGTAGAGAGTCCCACTGAGATCCAAATATGGATATGGGAGATCAAATTGAAATCTGTTGGAGGGGGAGCAATATGACTTCATTGCCCTCTATCGCCATTCTTTTTTTTTTGGCTGCTTTGCAATGAATAATCAACTGAACTTGGATGGCAAAGAGAAGTTGCTATATAGGCTGCTGAGCTCTACAGCTAGCAGACCTGCCAAGTCTTAAACACTGAGAAAGAGACATTTGTCTGACTTCTTTCACACTGTCCCATGTATTTTCAGAAAACAAGTCATGCACTTGCAGCTTTACTTTCGGGCCCCACAATTTCTGTTCTGCTTCATGATCCCTTGTGCCAGACAGACCTATAGACAGTTAGCTGTAGCCTGGGCCATGGGAAATCATGGAGTGGGAGAGAAACTGCTGCACCAGGCTGCTCTTTAGAAGTGTAAATCTAGCAATCAAAAGGGCCCTGGCAGAGCCAAAGCTGGAACATGGACTCTGCCATTATGTGAGGGGCTGTGTGCCTCCCACACAACTCTTCCCCTTTTTCCTGCTCTGCAGTGACTCAACATGCAGGGTCACATGCACAGAGGCCTTGGAAAGCTGAAAGGTCTACAACACCACTATATAGCTGGGAAGAATATACTTATATAAATATTAAGAGCACAGGTATAGGATTAATTCCTGCACTTTCAAGAAGTGCTAAACCTGAGGTCACATAAGTGAAAGAAAGTGAAAATAGATTGCAGGCAACCTTCTCCAGCAAGAAGAGTCCTGAGAGTTAGCATTGAGACTTCATTTAATTTTCTTGTAATCAGAGTAATAATCTCTTTTGCCATGGTGTAGAGGGGAAATGTAGTCTTCCTGGTAAGTTTCTGGGAGCTCTCATAGATGCTGCTATCCATCACAACCCTCTGCCATCTCCTCAGCATGTGCCATAAGCAGTTGACATAGCACTGAAAACAGCAGAAATAAATTATTGAGCAGCTAATATGGTCATCTCTTTTTTTTTTTTTTTGAGTCTGTCTTTATGTCCATCATTCATGTCCTTTTTTGTGGTGTCAAATGAGCCTTCTGAGCTTAAAATGAATGCTGGCAAGGACAAAATGCATACCTGTGAATAGTTACCACTAATGGTATATCTGTTCAAAACACCTTGGAAGTAATTTCGTACCTAACCAACATCAAGTATAAGAAAGAACTGTGAAGAGCAGTGCTGCAATTTGTTTTTGTCTGGTGTGGGATACTGAGTCTAGTCAATAGAGATCCTTTACTAAGCTTTCCATACCTTCCTTTAGACACCACATAGGAGACAGCATTGCATCTCCATTCAGGGGCATTCCAGAGAATGCCAAGGTACTGGGAAAAATGGGAATTTTGTGCAGCAGTAACCCCAAAATCTGTGCAGTTTGTGGCAATTGGAGAGATGTATTGGGGAGGCAGTTGGAGAGAAAGATAGGAAAGGATGCAGATGTATTTCTGCAAGGCATGTTTACTGCTAAACCTCTACCTGGCAACTTTCTGAAAAGGGAAGGGCACAGCTTTGGGCAGGGGAGCTGTGGGCAATCAAGGAGAAAGCAGTAATGGAAAAATCACCTGGTCAAAAAATGAGGAAATTGAAATCTGAGATGTCCTAGGTGTGTATGTATTGCACAAATACTGTGCAAATATATAGCACAGGTACGTGCTATTGGTCATCAGGACCAGGGGAGTGCAAAGAGGAAGAGTATGGTAATTTCTTCTCTACAGCTTGCATCTTAAATTAATCTAGATGCTGGGGCAAATCAGCAAAGACTCATAGAATCAATCAGTACCAGATTACCTTTACCTTGTTCAAGGAGTTTAGCACACAGGAAAATTTATCAGGGTTAAGTCCTATCCAGTCCTATTTAAAAGTTCTAGATTTTTCCATCCAGACATTTCATCGCTCTGCTCACATAGACTTCCAAAGAATTTATCCTGAGGGGCTATTTCTTCTTGCTTTGCAGTTACAAGGCATTAGTTCATGCACTGCTGGTATGTCAAAACGTGTAGCTGATAACTTGGTTACATCATTAGTTATTCCTACCTCAGGTGGAAAAAAAAAATAGCTGTCTTAAAGTGCTGTTCAGTGTGCATGTTCTGCAGATTCTCACAGAGGGACCTGTGGTTACCTCAGCCTGATGATTGCTCTGCATTCTTCTGATGTACACACCAAGAGCTGTTGAAAATAATTGAGACGCTTGTCAACAGAGTGGGAGACTGGACTTCATCAAAACTGTTTTAGTCTCCAGGACTGATGACCTTTTGATGGAGTTTGTTTTAGTTAGGAATTAAGTGTCCAATCCTGTGTAGTGTGAAGCGCCTTCCCTGAGGTGCCAAGTATCCCTGTTTCTCTCGCGGTTGTTCTGGCACTAAGCATCTCTGTCAAGACACTGAGCACCTTGCAGAATAGGGCTGCAAACTGCTTTTGAAAGGAGAAACAAGGTTTTCACTTCTGTTTTTTTAAGAATGAATTTAAATTTGAAATACGGAATTGTTATGAGTAATCCTCTGTTCATCAAGAATGCAAGCTATAAAGGAAACTAATTTAGCAGATCCAAACTAAAATCACTTCGTTAGCTAGAAGTGGGGTATAAAGGCAGGTACTTTAATTCAGGGAAAATACACGCATATCATTTTGCTGAAGAGGAATTCCAAAAAGAAGGCAATTCCCTAATTGTCCTCTGCTATTAATATTAGCATTTTAAAGATGACCATATTGTATAAAGAAAAATATAAGGTTTCTGAGTTGTTTTATGTTTCCAATTTTTTTTTATTGCTGTAAACTGAGCCAGCTGATGAACAGCCTCTAGGGACAAGACAGGATCACCCTTGTTTCCTGTTCAGCCTTGCTCCAACAAAAAGCTAATGAAAGAAAAGAACGTAATGGCCTTGCAACCCAGGTAAAAGGTTCAGGAGAGTTCACAGGTCAATTGATTTCTAATCTTACTTTATGTAATATTTCAATCAAACAACCCCAACCCCAAACAAAACCACCCCAGTCAAAGAGTGTAAATACATGTTTGGCAACAACACCCTGATTTTACATTGTCTTTGAAAATTAAATGTTAACCTCTCACAGCAGAAGGACACTGTTTATGTGAAGTGCAGCAGTGAGCATTCTAAGCAATTTGAAAAATTCTTCTGTTTAGCTATGTCGATATATATGGTGGTATGTCAGCATATATATGCACACAGAAATATATTTCAAGGTGGAAATATTTAATTAGCCCAACTGCAAGCATAAGTAGCAAATCTGCATTCAATACAGTCTCAATTAATTTAGTGAAAATTACATCATTGACCATTTCTTTACTGCACTATCTCAGAATGGAGAAGGGAGAGATATTAGTTGCATCACTGTAGAGCAATGAGATTTCTGTAAGTCGTGATCTGCTGGTATGTAATAACTCGATCTGCTTCATGCAGACAAAATATATTAAAAGTATGGACGAGTGAAGTTTGTGCCCCAGGGAGAAGGCAAGATAATGCATTGAAATTGTTCAGAGGTAGTTAGATGCCTAATGGTCTAATATGTGAGCTATGTGAGGTCTGGGGTCTGGTTCTCATAAATTCTGGCTAGACTGATCCTGTAATTTCAAGCAAAGGATAAAAGCGTTAACCAGAGTCATCAGTGTTCAAGGTCCATGATGCTGGATATTATTCATGTAAAGATTCAAGAAAAACACTAAAAAGAAAGCTCTGGAGCATATGTGTTTATATGTGACAATATATGTATATATAAAAATATGTGCTGTATTCCTTTTGTATGTGTAGATATATGCACAGAAACATGCCCAGAGTAAATGTGTACATTAGCATATGTACAGTTACACAGAAATCATGCTAACCATTGAATAGCCAAAATAAGAGCTTTTTGTTGATTGTTTGATGTTTTGTGTGTTGTGTGGTGTGGTGGATTTTTTGGTTTTGTTTGCCTGTTTGTTTTTAATCTCTTTAGCAACTTAATCTATGGAAAGACAAAATGCTCGATCTCATTTTATTACTGCTACTTTGCAATATACATTGTATATCAACAAGATTTTTACACTTGGCATCTAAAATTTTTTTTTTTAATTTGCCTTGTGTTAATACATATTAGCAAAACTTGCTTATGATTACAGCAAAACATTTTTAATGCAATGCTGATACACTTGTTTTCTCACTTTATACAGCAACTCTGAGCATATTAAACTAGTGAAGTCACTCCATTGGCTGAATGGTTGCCACTAGAATTGTGTGTTATGCTTCCTGATAAGTACATGAATGTAGAATAATATTGCCTTAATTCACACTTGTAATTTTGCATCATCACCGCACACTAATGAAGAATTTGCTGTTTCAAAAACTGTATAGCTACAGAATTGAAGTTAAATGGCAAGAGCAAGTCATAAAAATTATCCCTTATTACACAAATTGTTCAACACAGCACAGATAATAAAAATATGCTGGGCTCCATAGATTTCATCTAACATTGTTTCCTTAAGCAGTATTTAAGTTATATTTGTTCTGTGGCTTTCTAGTATTATAAAATGTAGTTATTCTATGATTGTAAAGTATCACCCGGATGTTGCCATGGATTTATTTAAATCTTTGGATGGGAATGGAAAGAATCTTGCATACACCTCTCTACCTCCCAGAATGAGTTCTCAGTAGCTTCATAGGCTCTGACCACTTTGTTCTCTGGACTCCAAAGAGTTAGACTCTGGGTGGGTAGAGGGATTACTATCTCTTTCTTGATAATATGATTGTTTCTCTAACTTCTAAAGACATCCCGGTTTAAGAACTCTGAGTTTTTGTCTCTCTGGCTATGCATGATTTGCAAATATTTTAGTAACTAAGCTAAATCTCCTTTTGCCTTGATACATACATTTGAAATTTAAACAGAGGACAGTATAGGAAAGCAAATCAACAAAGGAAGATGTATTATCTTCGGTTTTTTTCTTTGTCTGTGATGTATCTCCATTTGCTTCTTTCCTGTATTCCCTTGAGAACTCGTGTAACATATTCCATATTGTCTGACACCAGAGGTCTATCTGCATAGTGTGAGACCTTCCTAGGTGCACCAAAGACTGAAGGGGAGTTGAAAGGGGCTTGAGGATGAGTATTGCATGTTACGGTGCAGCCTCCCCCATTAAATTTAATTAGGTGCATTTGGAGGGTGTGATCCTTTTCTGCTTTCAGCTGTGTGCCAGTTTTACAGAAGAAAGTACTGAGACCATGTGAGACCAGTGAGGAGGGAGTTGGAGCTGTTCTGGTTCTATGCAACTGCTTTCTTCATCTTGGGGTTGTGAGAAAGAGACAATGTAAAGGCTCCTGTTAACACTGCTGCTTTTCAGCTGGAGTTGCCCAGGGTTCTCTTGAGCTTAAAATGCTGCATTTGCATTAAAAAAAAGTTGGCTCTCCTGGAGACTTACTATGGTTCAAAATATGGACCTCTTTTTGAAAAGAGTGCTGCTTTCAACATTATTAAATTTGCTTTCTGTATAACATTTCCACATGCGTTTTCAATTAGTACTTTGAAAATTACAGATTTTTGTCAACCCTTCATTACAGGGCAATAACACGCCCTTGTCTATTTGACTGACTCATTTGGATGATTGTTCCGACAAAAGCAGAGATCATCTGGCAGGTTTATAAGGACAAACTTATCCAAAACTGAATCTAATTTTGAGGTCCTCAACTCAAAAGTCTTTATTTCGCACATGCAAAGATCAAAAACACAGCCAAACTATACAGTTATATGTGTACTACCTGACTTGTGAAAGCAAATTAGTTAGGATTGTACCACCTGAAAATCAGAGGTCAGATTAATGCCTCTTGGATAAACTGCCCCTTGAAATTTTAATAGTAAGTTTTATAGCACAATTGCAAACTATCTAGAACTGCTTTTCAGTAATTAGATGAGCTATTAGGTGGAAAATTGGCAGACTAATGAGTGATTTAAGGCACAAAAAACTCAGCTTGCACTGGCAGGATTATGGAAGGGTTAGATATTTTCAGAAAACGTCATAAAAGATAGCACAGTTGACCCAAAATCAAATACGTTTCAGAATATCAACGTATTTTTTCCTGTGTGAACTTTAAAAACCTATTAGTTTCCCAAAATGAAGGATGAAACATAAGTGCTAAGTACAAAATAGCAGGCTGAGAGCCCTGTGCTTTTTCCAAGATCAGAGGTATGTGTCTGCTGTCTTTTTTCTGTCTGTCTAATTTACTGTGAGAAGAGCAGAGACTATGCTGAAGTACATAAGGGGTATCAGAATTTCTTTACATTCCAGTGTTTTGCCTCCTTCAGGGAATGGATCACACAGTGAGTGCACAGGGACAACATGACCTGTGAATACTCACAAACCAAAACACAGCTGGCAGGTCTAATTTTAGGTCCTTTAGCCTTGATCATGTCCCTTTAATGTATTGAGTGGAAAAAGAAATGCACTTAAAATACAGGAAGCATCACAGAAGGTCCAAATTCCTCTTTAAATAGAGCCTCTACAATGATGTGTTTTTCCTCAACTGTGGTTTTGTTTAATTTTTTGTGTGATTTTTTTTTTAAAATGCATGTGAGACTTGCCAGGGCGGCAGCCCTGGAGACAGAAGTCCCCTGTCAACAGAAAGGTTACTGCAATGCAAAGTGGCAATTTGCATTTCCTACAACGACTTGCTGGTGTGCCAGGACCACCTTTAAGCTTGAGAGCATGGTTTAGTTTCCACACCTCATTCCCAGCCTTGTCTTAGACAAGGGGAGAAACAATAGGATTTATTTTTATTTTCTATTGAATTTAATGAGAGGAAGGTAGGGCCTCAGACCTTGACTTTTCTCAGTATCATTTTGCATGACTTTTTGAAATTCTTTTCCAAGATGCTAAAAGAGCTGGGGATTTCCATGCAGACACGCAATGCTGAGATTGCACGAACTGTACTTTAAAAAGCTTTTCCTTCAGTGAAATTTTAAAAACTTCTTCCTTCAGTGCTCAATATTGAAGCCATTTTCTACAGCAGACAGTTTTTTTCTTCCAAGTGCCAAAAAGGTTCATCTTCCAAGTGCCAAGTTCCTAAGCAAAAGGCCTTATATTTCAGCGAAGGTGCATTCCTGTTTTACAAACATATAGAGAGGCAATTTTGAGGGAATTTCATGCCTAAAAAGCTAATTCAGTGTTTTATCAGGTTATGACACTGATTTGGTACTTTTAGTTGTGAAGACTGTACAAAAAATTTTGCAAAAGATTTATTAGAAAGCATAGTTTTTGATAGAACTATTTTTCCATCTGTGTTGATTTTTGTTCCTTAGTTTTTGCTTTTTCATTAGATTTGAGAGATCTACTAGCTGGTTGTTTGTTTGTTTGTTTGTTTGCTTGTTTCAAAAATCTGAATCTCTCAGTTAAGCATCTTGTTTCTCTTGGTTTGTTTCTTTCATTTTCCTGGAATTCCTCAAAATATAGATGTATGAAATGCAGAGTGTTTGGAGTGGACAAACCAATATACAGCATTGATCCCATCATGTAAGCACACCAGCCCTGGAGAGAAATAAAACCTAAATACAGAGTTTTCTGTCTGCTTGCATAGCCCACTAGGTCTGAAATTCGAGAACTTTTTGCTGTGTGTTTACTGCATCACCCTGTCCTACTTGCAACACGAGCTGATCATGAGCAGCAAACACTTCGGTTCTGTCAAACCTTTTATTCCTAGTCCAATGGACTCTTTGCTATGATCATATGCCACACAGACTTTTAGGAAGGAAGTCAGAAATTCTTTCCTGGAATTCATGTTGTAATCTTAATGCAGAACTCATAAAAATGGAAGAAGATCAAATGTGTTGTGACTTTACTCATATGTGCAGCCATTCCAACAAAATCCACCAAAATTAAAATGTTTTCCTTGACAGTTTCAGATCAGTTAGGCCATTTCAGGCCATGGTAGTCTTTGAGCATTAGTCACTTCATACAGGTAGAAGATAGAGAGGCCAGAAGCTTTGTAGGTTTGTGGAGTTACACAGATATACAAAGATATACAAATAGATAGGTAGTAGATATACAAAGCTCAGCTTTCAAGCTGTCCATGTTGTCATGAATTGCAAAAAGGGAATATGGTAATTTTGCAAAGTGCATTTGTATTGTTCTTTTGGTCTTCATCTTCTCTTTCCCACAATTGAAAACCCATTTTGTGTCTAGTCCTCCCATGGTCAAATTGAAGGAGTTGGGCTTCAATTAATGCTGCTTAGTGATCTATAAAATGCAGTGCAATGGATACAATACCGCTGAGACCAAGTATTGTGTTAGATTTTTAAAGTAACAGTACTCTTCTTACTGACAAAAAATGATCCAACATTACGGAGTATCTTAACTGCTTTGACTAATTAATTTGCATTTGCTCTGACCAGTAGAGCTGATGGAAAAGCCAGGAAAGTAAACAGCAAAAACTGTATCAGTTCACAAAAATTATGCCTTGTGAGACAAGATAAACTTTTCAGATAGCTTAGATGCACCATAAAGATATACACAAAACTAAATACTTGATCAAATTAAAATGTTCTACAAGCACCTCACACATTGCATACTTATATTGCATATATAATGAGCTCTGTTTTGAAGTAATTTTCTTGAAATAAAAGGCCAAGATATATATATAGATGCTGCCATTCTTGGGATTTAAAACATTTAATTTCTGATTCTGAGGTACAGGGTATATCAACAGCTGCAAAATAGCATCATAAACTCATTCTCAGTGTCTTGTTCAGGACTTATAGCTAAAATATCAAGGAAAATTTAAGACAAAATACATTGGGGGAAAAAAAACGTGGTGCAGATTATTTAACTTCAATGGTGCTAGAGACTTTAGTGATCCCATTTGTGAGAGGGAGGGACTTGAAATTTTACAGGTCAATGTTAGGAGTATGCTTTTGCTTTCTCTATAAAAATAAAGCAATTTGTCCACAGTTAAGTGTTTGCAAAAATTACAGTTCACAGATGCTTACTGAAGTCTTTCTGGGTTTGGATAGCGAAACCTTTCGAAATTTAGTCCTAAATAGCCAGAATCATGAATCCCACACCACTCTGTGCTTGTGAAACTGCACTCATGCTGTAGAGGGACGGTATGTATGATTGCAAGGCTGTTTCCAAGTAGCTGAGATGAGAGCCGCAGCCAGACACTGAAGCAATGGGCTATTATGCCATACCCACGATTCCTTCTGATAGCCAGGACTGTGATGGAGGAAGCTGCCAGAGTTAAATGCAGAGGGGACCAAAGCTGTCCGAGAGAGAGAAGGATGTGGTTTGTGTCACACTGACAGATACCATGAGACAAAGGAGGAGATGAAAGGGGACTGGCTGAGGAAGGAGGCTGACAGTGCACTGGGAAATAAGGAGACTCCAGTTGTAAAGGAATGGAATTGGAGCACTGGGAGAAGGTGACTGTGAATTAATTAGGCCGGTAGGAACAAACTGGAAGGAGGCAGCTACTGGGACTTGGACTCTGGGATTGGAGTGGGATGAGGGAAATGATGAAGGAAAAAGAAACATCAGGGCTGGTGAGATGGGTGATGGAGGCTGGATGAAGTGCTGGGACCTAACTTAGCTCCCATTTCATTGCAAAAGAGGAGCCTTCTCCCAGTGCACTCCTTCGAACGCTTTTTGTGATGTCAGACATTGGTGGCAAACATTAAAAGGAAAATGCTTCAGGAGTTTACATTACTCCCCTGTGGTCTCTCTTGCCACAGAGATGTGGGATGTAGAGGAAGCAGGTGACAGCACTCTGTACACAGTCCCTCGCCTAGGAAAAGGTCCACAGCAATGGAGAAGGACCATTTCAGAGGGAGTCCTGCTCAGAGCTGGAGCGGTGCACGCTCCCTTTTTCTGTGGGGGGTGCTGCAGATGCCAGCATGTACAGGCTGGAGCATGTTCAGTACAGATGGAGTCTTCGAAGAATTTAGCTGACAAACTCTTAAATGTCTTTACTAAACTAGTGCTAATTGAAAATTTTCAAAGGTTTATAGCTTGGCCAAATGTGGGTGGATTTTCAAAGAGATGGCAAAAGGCACGTCCCCAAGAGCAGGGCCATCCCTTCTCCAAATGTTGTGCTTCTGTTCCAAAGCACATTCTCCTCAATTAAATATAGCAAGAAACAACATACCAATATTTTTCTTTTATTTCATTTTCAGAAATGGCTGAATCATTTTTGCTAAAACTTTCCAAAATAATTGAGGCTTGGGCAAACATTCTGCAGACTAAATATCAATTTAGAAAGCAAAGCTTAGCAAATGGAAATACTGTCTTACAAGAGGAATACCTGTTCTGTCTAAAATAAACTGAAAGGGCAAATTTTAGGAGCCCTTTTCCAGATACTAGTAGTAAGTTGCTGCAGATTTGTAGCACTGCTCATAAGGACAGAATTTGTCTTTAAACGCACTCCTCCTAGTTAAATGCTTACACAGGTTAATTCAGTGCTAATATTACTAGTGAGTGATTTGCCTGCATGGAAAGGTTACTTCTGTGATGTTGCCAAATGTAGTGAGGCTTTGGCAGTTACACAGTGATAGCAAGTCACCCAGTCACGTAAGTTAAAGTTGCCTCAGGGCAGCTTTAATTTCTGTATCTAACTTACTCAAAATGCTTTTAAAATTTGCATCGCAGTGTTAGCGTGATTTACTCATTTGAAGTATGTCCTGTGCCCTCTGCCTTCACCCTTGGATGTGTTACTAACTTCTGCTTTTTCATAATATACTGACCGAGTGCCCCTCTGCAGTGTCAGAATTTCCAGCAGGTGAATACTGACTTTGCATTCTGATTTACGAAAGAGATACAGGGTGTATTTTTTTCTGTTGCACCCAGACAAATCTAACTAACACAAACTCTAACCATTAAAGCAATGATGCACACTTTTGAGGCTGCTGGAGAAACAGCACATTTTGACATATACCTAGAATACTTACCTTTACGTCCCATCCCCCACTCCTTTTTTACAGAAATGGTGGATAATACATTTCCCTTAGGGAGGATTTAAAAGCATTTTGTATTATGATGGCTAACATGTAGGCTCCTATCACTGTGGAGATGAAGCCTACTTTCACCAAAACAAAACTTACTTTCCTCTGGGTAGCAAGTTCCACACTGGCATCAAGGTGACTGTGAATTCACACAGTAACTTCTGCACTGCTCATCTAACTCAGGTGGTGGGGAGCAAGTGACGCTTCAGCATATTGGGTGCCATAGACAAAAGCCTGAGACCCTTGAATTAGAGTCTGGATCACCAAAGATGTGCCTCTAATTTGCAAATGCTTGGTGTGTCCATGGGGGTCCCAGAAAACTTACAAAGCCATTTACCTCAGAAATGAGAGATGTTCAGCTGGGAAGTGGCCATAATATAACCTGAAGGAAGCAGTGTTGTCCCAGGTTCTGTGCTATTATTTTCCTTCATCTGGCAAATTGGAATGAGGGAAGTGCTCAGCTGTCAGCAGTATGTTACCATCACAGGTGGAACTGGGAAAGTTTTTTGGGAAACTGATAGAAGCTTAGAAGAGAGATATGCAGAAGTAATCAGGGAAGAGTACCAGGCATGTATGGATTTTATAGGCAATTAATTGAACGGTTCCTTGGATTGTGCCAGTTGCATGCCAGAAACTACAAATAGAGACCTCCAACCTGGGCTTTACATGGAGAGATGTACACACAACAAAAGTCTTGTCTGGAATTTAGAGAACATGTTAAACTTCTGTATGTGGGCTCCGGGAGCTCCTCTTGGTCCAGTCTTAATCCTAACAGAGGATCATGTCTTTGTTTTGGTAGGGGGAAAAAGAAGCAGAAAAAGTTTGCCCATTTAGCCTTAAGTATATTTCTAACCCTAAGAAAGACTGTGTGAGGTATCTGTAAGAAGTGTCTCTCAAAGAAAAGTTCTTTACAGTTGCTCAGGAAGTAGTACAGCTTGAGGTATTTTATACCAGCCTGTAAGGCACTAGATTTAAATTGGTGTGCAGTGAAACATTTAAATATACTATAGCAAATGAAATATGGTCCAATAGGTTTTTTATGGTCCAGCTATGCTTTTTCTTTTCAATCACTAGCCTGGGGCGAACAAGTCAGCTTTAAAACGTCTATTTTAGCTATGCTTTTATCACCTCTGTCTTCTAGGAAGTTTGATTTCTTTTTTCATTTCTTCTCTTTGATAAAAAAAGAGCTGAGATCTCTGAATGGGTTATTTATCTCTTATGTTTAATCTATTTATCTGTTAATGGACATGCTGCTTTAGAAGTGTTTTATATTACTAATTAATTTAATTTCACATACTGTACTCCATGTTAACACATTTTCTATTATACACTATAACGTGATATAGGGCCTTCCCTCAGCAGCCTTACCTTAAAGCTTTAATTGCCTTCCTCTAAGACTCAGCTCATGTTTGATTTATCTGATTTCTTTGTATAAAGATACCCTGGTTTACAACGTGTACGCAAGCCATTAAATTGGTGTTGATGTTTATCTAGCAAACTTACCAATTGGTGATAGTATACATCCCTTTATGAATTTATGACTGGGCAATAAAAGAAGTGTCAGAAGCCCTGGTGTTGTCTCTATCAGGTCATTCTGTTAGATTATGTTTAGAAAGACAACATGGCCTGCCACTGACTTACACAGTGATTTGAAGGATTGACACCTGCAGTCAAAATCTGCTATGAATTTCTAGCCATGAAATTATTTTTTTTCCTTTTTTGAGGGGAAAAGGTGACTAGATTGGAGAGGAGAAAAGGGGTAAGACAGCTTGAGCACATTTGAAGACAGTGCGGACTTCATCTGACATATATTGTTGTTTACATAATGGAAAAGCTGAACCAAAATGCCAGATCCCCAAGCTATGTGAAGTTCAGAGTCTGGATCCAAGTATTGCAGCTTGAATTCTCTCTGGCTCTCAAGAACCTAAATGTAGATACCACATATTAAAATGCATGAAAATGAATGATAGTAAATAATCAATGTAGAGTGGGAAATCTGGTCCTTTGATCTGTCAGGTTTCATCACATAACACAAGCATAAGGACATATGGTATTTTAAAGCTGCATTTGAAGAGATGCCTACGCTGACTTTTATCCTTATTTACAAATAGTCAGCAATAAAGGCTGTAATCTTGCAGATAACACTATGGATGTGCATAAGTCTTCTTGCACAGAGTTCATTTTAGGATTGAGATGTGATTAATATAGCTAGGAAACATTTGGAAAATGCACGCATACTTTTGAATGCATTAAGTGAGCCCAATATTATAGCTCTTAAGTAAAGAGTAGGTAGATGTATTTATCTCTGCTGGTTTGTTTCAGATCCAGAAAGCTGCATTGTTTCCGTAAAACCTCTTCATTAGCTATTTCATTGTTACATTTACTTCCCACTCATTAAAGCTCCATCCCACTTTCCTTACGTATGGATGACGTCTATCGGCTTCAGTGAGAGCTAATTGCACATGAGGTGAAAGGATTCAAATTAGGATTATCAATATATGACCACACGGAAAAGCAAGCATGAAATATTCTAATTCTTTTTAGATGCAAAGTAACTTATGAACAAAACCCATTGTGGCTGATTCTCACAAGCTTAAAGCATTGTGAAAGAAAAATTAAAATGGGCAAGGCTAATTAATTTGCTAAAATCCATTGTTAATGCAGTGTTTTCAGTCCTCCTGAATGCTGCTCTCATTACATTTGGTGTCTTTCTAAAGAACCATCCCAGCTGTAAATATTGTTTTTTCTTTCCTCTGAGAATATAAGCTTCCATTTAAATAAGTGAATTCCTAGACCTCATGATTAAATAGAAAGTTTGGAAGCCAGAATTGCATGCTTCTTAGACTTTAAAGGCAAATAAAGATCCGCCTGTATATTCCTTTTTAAGTCTTTTTCGAAAGTGTCACAATTTTTAACTTTTTTTGAACTCTGATGTTGGATTGTTTCGGATGAGGGAAGGGGTAAGAAGGCAAGAGCCTTTTGGCTTTTCAATTTTTGGGATTAGCAAGAAACGAGTGGCTATTCTAAAGGCTTTTTAAAAACTGTGTCACATATACCAGAAGAGATAGTATCATCTGGCAAATTGCTGCTGAATGAAATAGTAATCAAAATATGTGACAAGAGCTATGAGCCCTCTCCAACGACTCCGACGGGGCTTGTGCCACAGAAGGGTTATTGAAAATCACTCCTTTAAAACTCCGTGCAGGAAGGCCAAGCCATCGAGGACTTGAGCCCAGTAGCACTTTCTCGTAGCAGCGGCATTTGCTGCTGTGAATTCAAGGCTCCGTTGACTTTGGCTGATCTGAGCACTGCTCCCTGTCGGCGGAGCTTGCAGGATCGGGCCCTTGGATGATACATGTAGGACTCTGGAAGACCAGCTTTTACTGCTCATATGTTTGGCAGGCAGATTTGATAATCAGTGCTGTTCTAGAACCTTACACCATCTCAGTGAATATAAATTGATGGTGTAAAGCAAATGGGCAACTGGCGGGAAGCCAAACACGGAGGGGAGAGAAGACGGTTTATTGTTGAGGGGGCAGCCCGGTGTTCTACAGCAGAGCTTTCTGTTCACAACAGCTCTGCAGAGCTGCTGAGTTCGAGTGTGGCCTCTGAAGTGTATGAAATAATAACAGTTTTATTTCTCCTGACACAAGCACGGAAGCTGTTTGCTGCCACCTCAGAACTGTTACCCTGCAATGCAAAAGTACCAACAAGGCAGGCTGGATGCAATGTTATTATAAACAGTGCCGCAGTAAACTTCAGGAAAAGCCCATTATACGGTGATAGCCTGTTTGTCAGGAGAAAAGTTCACTAATGTATATGGGAACCAGAGCTCCTCATTCGCTGATATGTCTGAGTCTATTTTGTTGTGCTTTTACCTTTATTTACTGTGCAGGTGCTGCTGAGAATAACCTCAGAAAACACAAAAAGACGGGAGGCCATGTACTCAGCTAGTTTAAATTGGCAGAGAAATGATGTCAATTCAAGGCACTTCATGCTATGGTCCATTGTTTATTATTCCTGTTAAAAATTTTAGGATTTGGGGGGTTTTGGAAGGAAGAGTGTTTTCTCTGTGGTTGTTTTATTACTGCAAATCACTGAATAAAAGGTGCATTTAAAATAAAGCAATGAATGAATGATAGCAGCAAAAAAATGAACATATGTACGTGATAGAATTAAATTCCATTTTAACTCTAATTTGTGTTCCTATGCAATCAGTTGCAGTGATATGAGCTGAGAATTTCAATGAGGCCTCAGGGAATTTGACACCCATTTCTTATTTTGTTTCAATGGGATTAGCACCCCTAAACCTAAAACTTCTTTGAAAATGAGCCATAATGTCAGTCCTTCCAACATGTCCTAATTATTTCTATTTGTTTTACTGTTCCGGGACTTATTCTGTACTCAAAAGAAATGCAAGTATTACCTTCTGTAGATGGATAAATATCATCCATCATTCATTCATCCGTCATAGATTTTAAGTGCCTGTCTTATAAAACTAGAGGGTTTTGACTACCCTCCCTGTGCTCTTAAAAATCTGATTGCTGAATGAGGTGTCTTTTCCTGATGCAGAAGCCTACTGCTATAGTCTGTTAGCTCATCCCTGGGTTCTGTCATCAGCTGTGTATTTTTCCTCTCATATGACATTGGGTCAGGCACTAGGTATCTCTAGGCCTCCCTTTATCCACCCAAAATCAGCTTCTTTTTTCCTTTCTTGCTTTCTTCTTCCAGGGAGTGATGTAGTAAGGTTTTCATTGCTCGTATTCCCTAACATTCATGAAGACATTTGAGATTCCTGTCTCAAAAGTATTCTAAATACACACAAATATTAAGTTATAGTAATTCTTCAACTTAATTTACTGGCAAGTTTCTCAATCTAAACATGAAAATGGCACAAGTCTTTTGTAACCCTAGGAGCACTGTCAACTTTTCCTCTGAATTCCAACAGAACACGAAAATTTTAAAACTTGTATAGGAGATCTGCCAACTTCACCACTATGTACTATCGAAAAGTGAAATAAAAGAAAGAACAAGTCAACTTGTTAACATTTTGTTGAGGAAATCATTGTTTGTGAAAAGCAGGTATGTTATGCAAATCAAGTGATTTACTGAGAGTCAGTTCTTACTTCCAATAACTAGATGAGCCAACTCAACTGTGGCTAGAAAGCCAAGAAAACAGCATATAGATTAAGATTACTCAAAACTTTTGTTCCTGCATAAAAGAGATGCCAATTGCACCATCTCAGTATTGCTTGTGAATAAAGGCCAAAATCTTACTTCCTCACCTCCATTTTAGACACAGAGCTAAAACCTTGTAACAGGGTCTCCGATAACGTTCAGTGAATTTGGGATGAGTGGCCTCCTGTCCTGTCAACTTTCCCCTGCAGTAGGGGAAAGCTAATAATAAAGATGGAAAGAGTAGGATTTTCAAGGCTGAAAAAATAGTTTAAAAATCATGCCACTGTTTGTGTGGAATGGATTGAGATAGAGGGCCAAGCTCTAAGAGACATTTCTGCAGTTTGCAGGAGAGGATGTTTTTAACCTCATTCGGGTAAAAAGAAAGAAAAAGATTCGTTCTTTTAAATCGGTATAGAATTCAGATTTCTCGACTTCTTGTTTTCATAAATATGAAGGCACACATCATTTCCAAAACTGAAGTGTGGGTAGGAACAGAATATCAATTTATCTGTTTACTATTAAAGTTCTTATCCTGTCTATACCCACGTCCAGAATATCTGAAAGCCCCCTGGGTATTGCATCTTCTTTGCAATGTAAAAAACCTTCCCCTCTTCAGCTGTTTCTCCCTGCTTGGTTTTAGGGAATTAATTATCATATGGTTGCCATCTATTCAGAAAATTACAGGATAATCCCAGTGTTTGAACACCATGTCTGAATCTCAGTCTCCACTTGGGCAGGACACATGGTGTGAGAGACAGCTGCTAAAAACTGTGCAGCTATTACAGTGTGTCAGTTTATAAGCCGTGAAGTGTATGCACCAGCTTGCAGATTGTTGGTAGGAGTGTGGTACTTTGTTATAAATATATTTTATTGATTGTAAGGAGATTTTATTAAAAAGCAACCCAGAAGAAATGGGCAGTAAAAGATCAAGTAAATTGCTCGGCTTTCATTTTAAGTTGCCAAATTTCTTAAGGGTTTATGAGAGCTCCACAAACTCCCCAAACGCTGACAGATTATTTTCACTTAGTGATAGTGGATAGTTGTGCACTGGATGGTCAGCAAGATGGTGGTGTCTAAGGAGGGAGTCCAATCTTATACGGAAAGGTCAACAGGTTCTATTAAACCAGATCTTAAATACATTTGGGTGACCAAAAATGCAGATGAAAACTTGTCAAATTGTCAAAAGTAACTAAATACGTTGCATGCCCAGCTCCCACTGAAATCAGGTGAACTAGCCACCTAACTCTTATTCTGTTTAATCATACATAGCTTTGCCTTTAAGTCCTTAAATGTTTCTGTGATGGCACCAAATACTTCTTGCTTCTTTTCAGATTGATAGTAGCTCAGGGCACCTGCCACATCG
Organism: Origma solitaria; assembly: GCA_013397895.1. NCBI lineage: Eukaryota > Metazoa > Chordata > Aves > Passeriformes > Acanthizidae > Origma > Origma solitaria. Next base: position 2,408,935 of record VZRL01005208.1, on the reverse strand, counting down.
CAAAACAGTACACACTTTGGATCAAGACTTTCTAATGTGTAAATATTATACATTCTTTTTAACATTTTCCCAGTAAATATTTTTAAAATGTTACAGATCTATGGCAGATGTTGCTATCTACTGTTTCCTAAGCATGTATGTGATGGGTTGTGTGTGTATCTGTGTTTTCATGCTTTTTCCATTTTAAGCCTAGGGAAATCAGCATATTGTGCTCAGTGGTAGTGGCAATGTGTTGTATATATTGTTACACCTAAGACTACTGGCAAGTTGTGCAAATCTAAATAGAAATGGGAAAAAAAAAATGCACAGCCCAAATAACTGAGATTATAAAACACCTGCAATAATTTCCAGAGGCCTTTTAATACTTTGTAAAATCTGAGGCTTATCAATAAATCAATTCAAACTCTGCAGAGGAAGTCTGAAGCAAATCAGAGATGCCCAGGTGTTGGTCAAACCTTAATGTGATTTGATAATACTTCCTTTCTCGGCATTTCCACCTCACCTCTGCTGAAAACCAGTCTCTCAATCCCTCTGGCTGTGGGGCTTCCCGACACCCACATTTCCTGCTCTGGACCTCTTCTCTGCTCCTCAACCACCTCTTACTCTGACTTCCCCAGACTCACTTTCCTGTTCCAAGTTGTCTTCCTGAGATGGAGCTAAATCCTTTACCAAACTAAAGCCTGTGTCTTGCTGCATTATCATCCCTGTTTCTCCTGACCTGAAACACACCTTGCAAAGCTTCTTCCTCTTCCATGTGCTTGCCCTTTCACCTCACATACCTGAACTGCCCTTCAGAAGCTGATTAAATTTAAATGTGATGATAATCATATCACCTTAAAGAAGAGGCATGAGCACTAATAAATGCTTCAAATCAGGCATAATGCTTTTTCAGATACTTTATTCTTTTTATATTCTTTATATATATATTCTTATATATGTATATTCTTTCCATATTCTAGAAACCTTTGTCCAAAAGAACCATTTCAATTCAAAGCCCTCATCCTCCCACTCCCGAAACTACAAAATGTCATGACTTCTTCCCTAAACTTCATAACAGCCACCAGTAGCTGGATATATCAATGCTGGCTACTAACATCCCCTTATTACTTCCCATCACCTGTTACAAGCTCTTGTCTCCTCAAAGAGACAAGTCTCCAGGTCTTGGTTCTGCAGGAATATCAGAACCCTGTACCCAAGCTGATGGTGTAGAAATTGCCAACTTGTGTTGGCAATTCTACTCAGATGCAGGAATGAGGCCTTTCCAGGAAGGGGAGAGCATATAGTCTTCTCTTCTGGATTTGGACAACAGAAACCAAAATCTACATATGTTTTGGAAAGTAGATATCCTTTGAAGACCTGGGCTGCAGTTTCCCTTTGCAGAATTTTGGAAATGTTTGTAAATTTATGTAAATCCATGGCTCTGAGATCATCTTTGAGGTTTTGGGTTCAGACACACTGTGAGGCTTAGCCTGAACCACAGCAGTTTCACCTAGTTGCCACATGAAAGCATCGATTGCAGCGCTGAAACCAAAAGTGTTACAACGTTTGCCAAAACTCAGATGAACTCCTAAATAAACCTGGCCTTAACTATGAATGGTTCAGGGTTTCACTATTAATGTGGTGTCTTTGTACTACAAAAGTAGCTGCAGCCATTGCCTTTGCATTGCAGATTCAGTGTGTGTATACATGTATACATATATATATATATATATATATATATATATATAAAATCAGCTAAATACAAATTAAACTATGTACATTAAAAATTAAAACATAAACCTTTATTTTGTGATGACTAGTTTTCTTTCCTTTTAATAGATCATGAATATTTTCTGGCAAGATATGTCACTAGCTTATAACTTCATTAAGCTGCAGTCCATACCTTACCCTTTCACTAGATCCCTGAAAAGAACTTTTGTGTGTGCCAAACAGATATCCACTTGGTCTGTGGCTCTTGAAAGGTAAATTGCCAAGTTCCAGCAAGCAAATTAAGAGGTGCAATGAGAGTTAGCTGTTGCATTCTATCAAATCCTGCTACTGAATGTGTTGAAAAGCTTGCCCAGAGCCATGGCCTCACATATTTATGGTATGAATGGGAGACACTTGGAGCTATGTATTGCCATAGTTCCCATTTCTTTTGTAATAAACTAGCTCAGCAGATGTAGCTTAGGTAAAAAGGAAATTCAAAGTCTCCTACTCAGAAACTAACCAAAACAAAGTTCTCTCTCCAGTCCTCTGTCTATAAGCCAAACTCAGAGCCAGACCTTACTTGTACTGATTAGTATTTTATTCTGTGTATAACCCAATGAAACTCAAAGGGTTTCCAGATGGAATAAAGTGCTGCTTAATAGCACTGTGTAAGTATCACTGCCAGAATGTGGCACAAAATATGTTTAAAAAGTCTAACTTTCCATTTCTAACACAACACAGATTAAATCATAGCATTAGTTTTCCAAGTCAGTTGCATCATTCTCTTGGTTTGTAAGTTTTGGTGCTGAACACATCAGTTCCGGGTAGCTTAGCTTTTCTTTTATGGTAGATATATAGCAATATTTGCAGTATCAGTACCTAATTCACATCAAATAAAGAGTAGGTTTTAATGTCCACACTTGTGACTTAACCTGTGCCTATGTTCTACAGGCTTCAGAGTATTTAGTATCACATTTCTGATGGGATTCACCCTGCCTCTTCCACCTGTGCAGTAAAGTAAACAAGATGTTTTAGTGAACATTGTTGATTTTATTTAGCCTGGTGGGTGCACAACAGCTCCAAATTAAAGCAGAAGCAAAAGATGAGCCTAATATCCACAAACAGCAGAACCTCAAGGACTGGGGATTATACTAAGGACCTCTACCAAAGCTTGAACTTTGATCCAGCAAGGTGGTTCTGAGGGAGATAACAATGCACATTTTTGTCCTTGTTGAGACTTTCACTCATGTACTATACCAAGATATTTCAGAAAACATTGACTACAGCTTTCTACACCCTTTTTTCACAATTTGCATAACAGCATCTGCATCTCAAGAAAAAAAGGCTTTCTATATTAATCAGTAAAGGCTAATAAATTTACAATCCAGCTTCCATTGAAGTCTTCAGAGAACTTCTGTTGCCTTTGTGGGGTGGTAGGTTGGCCCTTTAGCATACCTTTCATGCCTAACAGTGCATGAATCTTTTGTATTTCTAGCTTTATCTAATATTGTTGCTTAACTCAATTACATATAAAAGTGCGAAGAGTCTCCTCACTCTTCACAGCTTAACCCACCACTTGTTGTTACTTGTTTATGAGACATTTTTCTACTTTATAGTCTTTAATCTGAAATTATATCAAGTGCTGTAATAAAACTGAAAGAGATAATATCTATGGCATTTCCATTCCTCTGCTCTGGTGATAACATTATTTAACAACACTAGGAAGTTAATTAAGAAAGACCTTGCTGTCATAAATCCATGCTGCCTTCCTCATTAAATTAGGCTTTGCAATGTATTGCTGAAGTTCAGAAAACTCTTCTGGACATTCAGCAATGGATACTTCGCTAAATAGACCACAATATGTTACACACTGTTTTACAGGATGGGGATCTATTTTACACTCGTGCTTCTGGCGTTTCACATGTTTCTATCCGATTAATTCTGAATCTTCCTTTCCTTTGAAATCATTAAGAAAATATCTCTGCTTCTTGGGAATTTGAGGTTCTTAATCTTTACACAGCCATGTTTGTTCTCATTTACATGTTATATTATCCCTGTTCTGTGTTTCCTTGAATCTTTGATTTATGCAGTTCTCTATCCCAGCTAACAGAAGTCAACTACTGATTGAATATACTAGTTCCTTGCCCATTATCATTCATCGTGAACGTGGGGTTTTTTCCTATCAATTGTAAATCCTGTCTATAGTGCAGAAAAAAATTGAAACTGGGCTTTATCTTTATGGCTTTGTGAGCCCTGCATTCTTTCATAATGCATTGGTAAACCATTTTCTGTAAGAATTTGGTTTAGGGCAATCAAAAAAGAACCAGCTCCATAGGTTAGACAGGGGTTCAAATTCAATTAAATCAGCCCTGTAGGAACTGATTCCCTGAATATATTGCAAAGCAGAGCACTGGGATTGTTAGGGACCAGATTTGTGAAAATCCTTATGTGGTCCTGAACTTTACAAACATATAATCTGAGGTTCTTTAGCTTATCCAATCTTGAAAAAAGAATTGTTCAGTGAGATGGCTTAAACATCAAAGACAGTTATAACCATACTGTGTGAGTACCACTGTTTAATATTTAATGCTGTTTCCATTCCTAAACATGTCTATATGATTCACAAATTCCTACTCCAAATTGGAAAGTCTAAGCAAAAAAATCTGATATTAAATGATCATCTGCCTCAGTCATAGCCAGTAATTTGGGTAAGCATGAAAAAACATTGTGGAATTGAATAAATGCAAAATTTGAGAACTGTCACATACCTGAACCTGGCATTTACAACAACTTTTTTTTTTTTTAGTACCTTGCATCAAAACCAGTGACTGTATAGGATCAGGAGTGGATATTTGCCTCCAAATTGTGCTGGTTTGGCTGATCTTTAGCATAGAGATTTCTGATAAGCCTGCCAATAGGTAAAGATTCACGTTTTGAAGAAGAATAATCTAGGGCTCACTGGACAGTTCCATTTTGTCATGCCAGTAAAGGGGACACAGTTCTTCCTCCTGATATTAATGACAGGAACACTATTTTTAGTAGTGCTGATTATTTTCTTAACTCACATTAAGTAAGGTGTTCTCACCCCCCATATTTGCTCCAGGTCTTTTCTCAGGAGATTAACAAAACAGAACTTGATGAGACACTTCATTCTGAATAAGAGAGAGAACTATCTAGCAGTAGTCTTTCTGTCTTACAGCTTAATTTTGTTCATCACTTTAAGACCTTCTCGATGTGATTTTCACGTCAGTATTTACAGTATTTTTATTTTTGTTTGCCTTCATTACTTCTGAGACTACTTTACCATATAGATTGTTTAGTGGTTTGAAAGACTCTCCCTTGGCTTCATTGCAGATTTTGGTCTTAAAGTATTGGCTTTAATTTTATTTCTTGTTGGGGTTTATCTGTTTGTTCTAATATGAATTCCACATTGTCCTTTCAGTCGTTTTCTTCTGTAGTTGTGAGATATTACAGACAGCTCTTAAATATTTGTCTGAAATATGGATTTTGCATTTAAGAAGCTTAAAGTAACATTTTGGTATGTTTACTGAAAGGTTAAGTTTCTTAAATTAGGCTTCAAATCAAATTCTAAGGAATATAATGGCAAAACTCTTACTGACTCAATGGAAATAGGATTTTATATCCAAACATCTAGAAAATCTCATATAATATCTAGGAGAAGAAAATTGCTGTAATACTGTTTGGTTTTATTACTAAGCATTGTGCTTTATGTCTGGAGACTGACCTGAAAACCCATCGTTCCAATATCGCTGTTCCTCTCTCTCCAGTACTTTCTTGTTACCTAAAATGCATTTCTAAAATCTTTCCTATCATTTAATCTTTTCCATAGCTACCAATTTTACCTCTTTTTAATCTAGCAGCAAAATTTAAGTCAATCTTTGAGTGTCTCTCTCTCTTCTGTAATTCATTCTGCCCCTCAACTGCAACAGAAATATTTTCAGTTATCAGAGTTAGCTTTAGAGCTTTATGAATAGCAACCATGTTTTCCTATAGTGTAGTAATTGCTGCATTTTCTTTTTTGTTGCTTTGCTTGTTTGGATTTTTTAAAATTAGTTGCTACCTTAGAAAGTGCACTGTGAAATTTCCTAACATCCCCATCAGATATTCTTCCATTTTCTCCATAGATTCTTTTCTCCATTCATTATGTCAGACCATCCCAGCATTTATCTGACTTTCACGGAACTCACTGCCTGAAAATACAGAATTAAAAGACCAGAGCCAAAGTGTCTGTATTCTTATGTGTCAAAACCCCTGAAATGTTTGATAGCTTTGCGAGAAATTGGGACAAGAGTAATATATTAATGTTTTCATCAGAAACTGTAATTCTTCTTCACAGAAAATAGAGCCAAATTGTATTTGATGTGTGATAATGCTCATTGTCACCTTTCTTGTCCATGTGAATAGTCACCATTTTCAAAATCACTGCATGGGCTGCTTACCCTCCTTTTAATTTACTTGATGGAAAATTTTCAGGGAGAAAATTTTGTATAAGAGATTACAAATAGTTTTTCTTCTTACAGCACTGAAGAATATAGTTTTCTGTCATTGTTCTGTTTCCATTGCAATGATGGGAGTTTTTCCTACCACAATACTGCATATTACTTTATTAATCATATTTCTTCCCTTCCTTAGAACATCTATTTCTTTCATGTAAATGTGCTTCTCAAGCTTTCATTTTGCAAACCACACATCTGGTCATCTTTCTTTTTTGTTGTGTCTAAAAGCAGCCATATGTCATCAGCAAGCCTCTCATGTATATTGAACTTCCTTAGCACATCAGCTTGTCTCTTTGAATGTGTTACCTGATGTCTTTAAAGTAGCAAAACACAGAAAACTGGGTCCTCCTAGTCTTTCGTTCATCAGAGAAGTAAGAGTCAGGAATATGGTAGAGACAGGGTGTTTAGGCCCTTGTTCCATATCTGTTGTAACTTTGCTTTTTAATTTCTCCTTGCCTTAGTTCAACCAGCGGAATATGGCTCAAATCAGCTCTGCACTATCCAGCACTTAAGTATGGCTATCCTTTATTGTTTGGGAGGACCCAGGGCTACCAAGTGCTGGTGTGTTTTGTGTTAGATCTTCCACAACAGCTCTGATTCTTCAGCTCAGTCTGTCTGTCCAGGTGCTTTACTAGGTGTTCACCATTTTTAACATGAGTGGTCTTCTCTGGGAATTAACGGAGATACAACAACAGTCTTTCTGCTCAGAATGTAGGCATAAGTGCTTGGGAACCACTACAATATGTCTGGCAGCATGTATGTAAATAACAGAGAAGGATAATTATTCTAAGAGCTCTAGATCAAACAGGTAAGCTTCCATTAAATCTTGAAAAGCTTTTGGTTCAGGAGATACCCTCAATCTTTTCTAAAAGCCTGTTTAGTAATCTTGGTTTTGTGGTACTCTGTGCGAAGGTCCCTCTTCTCCTTCACCATTTAGAGTGGCATTACAAGGTTAAGGTATGAAAAAGGTTTTAATGTGATGAGATGGGTGATATCTTACAGTAACTCAGACCGTGATTTAAACGTAGCCCTACCAATGCATAGTCTGCCAGGGAAATGTGCTCATAGCATTTTCTGTTTCTGTTCAATGCTGAAATTTCTGGAATGCAAGTGCTTCCTCTACTTCGTAAAAGACTTGCAGACTCACAGATAATCAGAAGTGCACCCATTTTGGAGCTCAGTCCATTGTCTGAAGCATGGCTTGATCGTCCCCAGACAGCAGACCAGGTGCCTTGTGGTACTGCTGTTTGACCATCCAGTAGCACTGAAGAGTTCATGAGACACCCATGGTTACCTTGGCAATAAAGTGATGAGATATGCTCAGTAGAATGGGAATTTTTAGAGGTGGTGAGATTTTCAAAGCTTTTTCTTTTTTTATGAGTGTTAACTCATTTGTTACTGAGATTAACGTTTTAACAGACAATTAAGGAATGCTTTTAATAGGCTGAGAAAAGTTAAAGGATGTCAGTGTATTCTTTAATCCTGCCTTTTGAAACAATCCGTAGCATTTTGTACTCATTATGCTTTTTAAGGGTGAATAATTTAGATTCTCCTTATTAGAAACTCCCCTCTGTGTTCCTTCCTCTGAGTTTAGCTTTCTAAATAAGAAAATAAACTAATCTTATATGAAATTCTATAACCTGTACATCTGTCTGAGTAAAATTATGCCCTACATTTACATAAACTCCCAGGTCTACTACCAAATCCAGCTATGCTGGGCATAATTGTCACTTAATTTATTGGAAGCAAATTGACCACATTTACAGAAAAAAACACCCCCACTTTAAATTGCACAGGACAATGCTGAAAAGCTGTCATTAAACAACTTAAAATCTTGCTTTCACATTTGTGATGCATTTGTCAGGGTTTGGGTCATGAAACCCCAACCCTTAGACGCTCGGAGCAAAAGGAGCCCTGCGGTACCCTTCTTCAGTACATACCTGGGCATTCAAGGCTATGATGACACTCGCCTGCAAGAGATTTGCAAAGCAGGTCAAGCTGTTAATTCATCACAGGTATTTACAAGATGATGAAGTGACTTATCATCATCGCAACCATATTAGAATGTGTATTCCTACCAGAAAGTTTAGCCACTGCAGGGGTGACTGGACTAACATCTCCTGGCATCCAGCAGTGTATAGACTAAACTATAACTTTTAGTACGATAATATGGAAACCGACAACAAATTATTACTTGTGGTCTTTTTCCAGTTTTCAAGTGCAAACATACCAAAGTTTATTTTAAATCTGGGCCAGTCAGACATTTAGTAATATAGATCAAAGCAGAAATGAAGGCCTCCCATGCTTATTATTTCAATATGATGTCTGTTCTAATAAAGTGTAAGAATGCCTGTGATAGACTAACTAGTAGGAATTTTCTGGTTCTGTAGTTTAGCCTTAAATATATACATGTATTTGTAAATTAATCAGAAACATATTGTCGTGGTTTCAGTTCCTCAGAAAGCTGATTGTTTTCAATCCTTTCTTTAATCTTAGAAATATGGTGGCAGTCTGCCAGCGCACTTTCAGATAAACAGTCCACTTCACATTTAAAAGCCGTAGAATCACTGATGTTGAAGGGGGGAAAAATCAACAGAGAACAACACCAGTTTTCTCTCTCTCTCTCTTCCCCAAAATGTAGAACATTATTTAAATAAGTTAGAGTTGTTGTGCTATTGTCCCTCACTCTTAATTAGAAATAATAAAAGCCATCTGTGCAAGGTGAATTTTGATAAGATCTCGGCTTTTAAGTGTTTGTTGATCTTGTGTGTACCAATTTTCAAATGTCTTAATAGCTCCAGGATGGCTATCACACTGAGTAGGCTCACTGATTTCCATCAAGCTCTGCGCTGTTGAATGCAATTCACTTTATGCGTGGTTATATTTTGACTGAAATTTTAAAAACATACTATTCCTTACAGTACAATAAGTATTTAACTGGATGTAACTGTTTCCATTTGGAAGAGGGTGTTGTTTTTTTTTTTTTTTCATAACAGCAGCTCCTCGCAGTTTGGGATTAAACACAATTAAAGTGAGGAGTTGTTTTACATGAATCGCATACTGGACAGCATTTCTGTGGCTGCTTTCCAAAGGCAGAATTTTCTAGTCTCATTTTACCCGTTTTGGGGGGCCCACATTCGGGATAAAGAACCCACCCCCCGACCCAGAAGGGAAAGGCTCAGAAGTGATTGTCTCAAAGCCTGGAAATGGAAGACAGGATTTCTTTTCTTTCAACCTGTGTTTTCAGTCAATTAAAATTTGTACTCAGGGCTTTTCGGTTTGAAGCCACCCCTGTGTCTGTGATGAGCAATCCTTCTTGTTTGTGCAGTCATTCATTATCTCCATTACCAAGAGGAGAATAGAGGACAATTACATTGTTTGGACGAATCAGAGTGTTAGGAGGAATATTTATCATGGTGGCAGAGTGCAGCACCTGACAGCGCACGATTGATGGCCAGGAATGAGTGTGAGTGGCCAAAGCAGTCTCATATGATGCAAATTACTGACTGTGGATTCCAATTTATCCTGTTCATTTTTCTTGCCTTTGCTGAAGACTATTAGTGGTTTTTGAAGCAGTGAAGGGGTCATTACTAATGTGGGCTAGAAGCAGGAGGGGGAAGGAGGGGAAAAGCCTTCTGTAATTACACAGCCTTCAAGAAAAGGCTGCAGGCCTAGCCAAAAAAGTGTCAACACTTAGCAATCAGAAAAATTTATTTTCTTTTTATCCTTAACCCATATTAACTCAACATTATCATCTTTCTTTGTTAATATTTGCAGAATATCAAAAGCTTGACTTCTATATTAATACAGGTCTCTTTAACCCTTTTTGCTGTG
>VZRL01005208.1:2348895-2393895 GCA_013397895.1 Origma solitaria | reverse complement strand
ATTGACAATGAAGGACAAAGAGTATTATAAGCATTATTGCTGCAGTCTGTTAAAGCATTTGTAGCAAAATAAAGATACAAGGAAAATTGACAAGTAGAATAAATAGAAGAGAAAGGACAAAAAATAGCAAAATTATTAATTTTTTTTCATAGTTATTTTAAACAAAGGAGCACATGCTCTAGTATTCCGAGAGAGTTAGGCACTTGTACAGATCTTTCTCACTGTTTTGAATGAAGCTCAAGCATATGATTAAAAGTCTTTTCTAGATAAGAGTGTTTTTTCTGAAATCAGGCTGGAGAGCTTCTTGAACAGGAATCACATTTCCAGACGTAGGTCCGGGTTCGAGCATGTGTATGTGCGATGCTGTATTTGAAAATACTGTGTGCACATATCGCAGAGAGAATACTTAATGTGCTTGAAGCTGGCACCATGCTTGAGCACCCTGTTAGATTGTGGTGCGAGTGAGAAGGTAAAAGCTGTAAAGGAAAAAGAAAATACTTGTGAAAGATTTAGGCATTTCTCCAGATTGCTAGTATACTGTAGAGTACTTACTATTAATGCTGTGACTTGTTGTGCAGACACTTAAGAAAAGAATTCTGTTCTCATATCTGATATGACTTTGAAATTCAGACTTTACCATTTCCAGGTTCAGGTAACATTTTAAAAATAATAACTGGTTTTAATGAGAAGGGATAGAATGATATTTCTTTTTCTGAGAGGAGATAGGAGATAGACAGCAGAGGATAGCTAGGAGCAGACTCTGACAGCAGGTAAGAAGCCCTACACTCTTGGTTTTTTGGGAACTGAAACGTAAGCTTTAGAAATAACTCCTAATTTAAAAATTAACTCTTCACTAACTGATTCACCAATTCATTTGTTTTTAATACATACAATGAGAATATGTTTGGGTTTAGTAAATTAACATGTCAAAAGGAATGCCTATTTGGAGACAGAAAATATTAACTTATAGAGGTAATGCTATAAAGGTTAAATGCCATAATTAACTAGTGCCATGGTCCTATAGAAAAGAATGAGAAATTGAAGAAAATATTAGAAGCATGCATTGGAAAATTTAAGGTTTTTTCCTAAATTAACCTTATTTGAAATTTTAAAATCTCAGCTATCTTTTTTACCTTTGTATTTCCTCGGGTCTCTGTAAAGTCAATATCTGTGCTACCTTTTTGACATATACATTTTCAGCTTTTAAATTATTTTTAATTTGCATTTGTTTATAGGCTTTATATCATTATTCACTTAATCTAGATATATATGACAAATCTCAAATAAAGAAGGTGCTCATGAATTTTTGGTCTTACGTTTCCATTTGGACAGTGTTCAAGTTTAGCTGAATATTAAAAACTTAGGAGGATTATCCAAATCATATCTGTAGATCAGTGGTTTTCAACCTGTAGTCTGCCATCTAGGAATCTCTGGATTATTCCTGAGCGGTCCATAAAAATTGAGCAAAATCCCAGCTCACTTCAGTTGCTTAAATTCACCACACATCTTTAGTGGTAACATTTTACAACTTTGAAAATCAGAAAGGTTGCAAACCTTTTTTTAGCTATTTACTTACAACTTGCTTGGGATATTATTGATCTTTCTGAAAAGCAACTGATAACTACAAAGGTTGTGCTTACGTTAAGCAGCAGATGGTTTATTCTGGATAGCTTCTGTCTGGAAAACATTAAAATGTTCTCTTAGAATATTTTCACTGAATTTTCCCAAGAATTTCTTGATATTTTCACTTTTATGGGGAAGTGTTTTCAAGTATATGGAAACCAGGACTTGGAAGGGTCTTGCTTCAACAAATCCACAGAAGACAAGTAAAAAAGCGAGCCTTGTGTCTGTAGATTAAATTGTCCTCTTCAGAAAATGATGAAAAATGTGCAGTGGAAAATTAAGAGTCCACAGTTAAAAATTGGTCATTTCTGATGGATATTTCTCAAACAGTGTTACTTCTCATGCTTACTATGTAAATGGGGAAAGAACCAACCTCACATGTTTCATGAGGAAGCCCCAACAGGAGTTAGATCAGTCATCAAGACCCAGAATTAAAACTTGAGACAGGGTGGAGTCCTGCTGATTTTGGGGAAAAGTGCCAGAGCCAAAACCAAACCCCAGACTTCAGCCCTTGGGCAGATTCTTGAGGAGATGCTATTTTATGGTAGACTTTCAGTTGCAGCAACTAGGGTTTTTTTTAATTATGAGTCTTGTAATGCTATGTAAACGCTGCAGGGTTTAGCTCATGAAAGGTTCACGAACTGAACCATGTAGTTTGATTTGTAGCAATTGGTAAAAAAATTCAACCTGAAGTTATATGTAGGTGTCACTCTTTGATGAAAGATAAGCTTCTAAGGAGAGTATCATCCCTTCTTACAAAGAGGGAGAATGTGTCGCCCCCACTCTCTTCAAGCCTAAGGAGCCCTTCCCTTCTTGGGGAAGTTAAGAGCACCAGTAACTTGCATGAGAAATCTCACTTGCTGTTGCAACATCAGATGATATTTGCAGAAGCTACCATACAGGTAGAGCAGATAGCAGAAAGCGTACAGGTAGTAGATACCACACGGGCATTGCGAAAAGTGCTATAACCAAGGGAGAAGTGATCTGGGAGTCGCTGCACTTTCTCTCATATCTCAGCTCTGATATAGCCCTTTAAGAAAATATTTATCACAAAAACCCGGAAAGGATATGTCTGTTCTCACTAGCAAAGCGACAGAAAATGGTCTGTGCCTCTGAGATGAACCTACTCATTTCAGGGAGTGCCCCTGTCTCAAGGAGTCACTAGAAACCTCTCTGGGTTGGGAGCTTGGAGGCACTCATTGAAAGAAGAAGAGGCTATAAACTCAGGAGGAAAAGAAAGCTAAAGACATGGATTTAGCCTTGATCTACCTCTATTGTTCATAGAAAAGATAACTACTTATCTAATTTTATCTAAGAACGTTAAGGAATAGATAAGGATACTAAAATTTTCTATGTATTTTTAACAATGCAAAAGATGAACAATTAGTTCTTAAAATCAGTAGTCCGAGACCTTGGAAACATGTTGCAAATCTAGGAAATCAAGAGTAAACTGGGAATTGAGTAACATAATTCTGCCTGAAACAGTAGTAAACATATGGAATAATTGGCCAGTGAAGCAAGTAATCTAAATGAGTTTAAGAGACAGCTGGACATTTTTATCTCAGGAGAGAAAGGACTGAAGCATATAGTGATAAACCAGGGAGCTGAGGATGAAATATACTGAAAGAAAAGGCTTGATGAACCAAGTCTCTAGTCAGCAATTTCTTATGTTTATAAATTTAATATGAAAAGCCGCTGTGTGAAGATGCTATTTCTACATAGTGTCACCATGTCTAAAGAAGAAACATTTTGTTTCAGAAGATGAATTTTACTGATGCAGCCTCCACTGCCAGTAATAGATCTGCTTGATCCACCCACTTAAGACAAGCTCAACTGCCCCCACTCTCTCCAAAAATTGAATTATTTACACTGTATTTTATTGCTTCAACTTTAAAATTACTTCATGTAGTAGTACCTTACAATCCTTTTCTTAGCAAATCTGTGGCTAGTGAAAGTATCATGCAGAGTTGTATGTTTTCAGTCCAGCTCGCCTGCTTTACTAGTGTTTTGTCTTCCAACCATGATATTTTGGATGAGCCATAAAAACATCATTGTTAAAGATATTAACAAATGTAACCAAGTTCATTCTAAGTAGTGTGTCTAGCTAGCTCTGTTTCTAACTAGATCTGCTGAGCTTATGGTTTTTCTCCCTGTCATCACAGTCACAACATCATTTCTTTCAGAAAATAGAAAATAAAAACCAAAAGACAGAGAAAAGCATAAAATATTGAAAAATTGAACATTCAATTTTGAGTAATAACTTTTGTATCCAGGCTCAAAGTTCACTTTCAATGTAAGTCCTATATGTGGCTACCTAACTACCCAACTGCTTCACAAATCAGACATTTGGATGTGTAATTGGCAAGGTTTATGACTGTAATTAAATTGTGGTTTAACCTGATTGCAGATGCAAAATTGCATCTCTAGGAAAGGAGGCCAGGCTGAGGCCCTTTCAAAAGTCATGTTCTTCAGGTTGAACCAGAAAGATTGTACAGTAAGTTGAACGAATTTCAAAAAGACATGATTTTCCACTAACTTGCAGTTTTGCTTTTGCTGGTGAAAAATCACTGGCTTTGGCACAGTTTTCCTGATTGATACCGGTGCAAGTTTGAAAAAAAACGTCTCTGTGTCTGGAATGAGGGGTGTGGGAGGAAGCTGGATGTATCAGCGCTGAGTGTGCTACTGCACCACTTAAGTTTGGAAAGAGAGGCAGCACTGCCAGCTTCCCGTGTTTAGAAGTGTTGGGACCGATTGTTGAAATGCCTATTCTGACACTAAAATTGCAATTTCTCTGTCCCCTGCTGTGTCAGATAAGCATTTCTGGAAAGAGTAACCCTCGTTCAAAGTAATGCTGTTTCCAGAAATACTGTGAAAATTACAGCCAGAGTCTTTTAAAAGTCAACAAAGCAGGGAGGAAAGGGGAAAGGAAAGGACTGCCAGCTCGAGTAGAGATTTAATAGAAACCCCCTTAGGTTCAACTGTATTAGCTCCTTTGTGCATCATCATTTTACTCTGTGAAGGAAGTCGGAAATAAGGCTCTCCTCTGTATTATCACAGGATATATATTTATTTGAAGTGTTGTCATATCTAATTCATATTCCTGATTGCCTTTAATGAAGAACAATAAAGGAATGTACCAAGTTTGTGCAATTCAAATAAACTCACACAAAAATAGGCAGGTAGCCAGATTCATTGGGGAGGGAGGAGAAATGTGGTCATCCCCAGCACATACACTGCAGCCCCTGTTCAGAAATCACCAATTATTTCATTGCCCTATTCAGATATACAACAAAGCTTTCCATTCCTCTTGATAATTGGGATTTTCATTAGCCTTCTCCCACCCATCAGGCGAGAGGATAATAAATCTCACTGTCTAAAAACCATGCACTGGGCACAGGTTTCTCTTTCTGCACTTCCGTGCAGACTATTTATAATAGAGACCATATTTGCTCACTTTTCTGTTTGGCAGGTTTTTCCTTTATGTGAAACCAAACCTACAGAAACCATTCTGTAATCAGGAAATATCTTGTTATCACACTATATTTTCCATCAGACTTCAGCTGTTGGAAACATCTCCCCTCCCCCACATGAGTTTTCTTTTCTGCACCTAGATTAATTTAAAAGGTTCCATTTCTCTTGGGCTAGCACTGCAGGCAAGGGCTCGCCAGAGACTTGTTCCCTAGTGACAGCAATAAGTCTCCCTGGGCTTGCTTGAGAAGACGTTTGCCAAGCCTTTACTGCTCACCCAAAAGAAACTGCCTGAAAGTTGCTAATATTTTACTATTTATGTTTGAAGGTTTGTTTGTGTTAGCCGAGACAGTGCCAAGTTGCAGGGTAGGGAGGGAAAGGAGGGAGAACTCCAGAATACAGCCACAGGGCCTCGTTGCTGCCTGGCTGTTCTTGGGGGAGTTTTTCCTTGGAGATTTCCAGGAATGAACTCGTTGAGACAGCTCCTGGAAGACAAGGAATTTGTTTCTGATTATGACATAGTCTGACCGTGTGAATCTGTTCGAGTATTTAAGTCTCTAACACACAATAAATCACAATAAAGGTGAATTTTCTTCCTCTCCTATTTTTTTTTTTTTTTTTTAACTCCTGAGGCACTTCTTCTGGGTCATTTTTTCTAGATAGTTGGTTATGCTGGTCTGCTAAGCTCTCTCAGCCCAAGCAGGTCCCCTGTGAATTGACAACAGCCTCTTCTCTGCCCCTCCACTGAAACACAACAAAGGGAGAGAATGTAGGGACAGAGCACAGGGCCTGGACTGAAGAATTTCCAAAAGGTTAAGCTTTTTTACTTCTCCCAGCATGATATACTCTAATAGCTCTCCTTGGCTTATCCTTGAGATTTGAAATATGTAAGTCACTGCTCTGAGAGGTAATTCCTCTTTAATTCAGTTCTTCCCTCTGCAAGAATAAGGGTCTACTAATACCTACCTCACACCTCAGTGAAATCATATTGTTAGCACAAATAGTTCACAGTTCATAAATGAAAATATTAGTTTTTGAGATTTATTTTAGTGGTATTTGCTGCAGTTTCACATGGTTTGGAGAGCTTTGGAAATAGAAAAATGTCAGAATGAGAGAGTTTGCATGGCAGGAGAAGGGATTTCCTAGTCACAGACCAACGTCTTCTGCAGGAGATATCATGGATTACCAGGAAAGAGAGAAACATATCTTCTTTCCAGTGTGAATAATCCAGATTTTCTCCTTTGATTAAAAAAAAAAAAAAAAAAAAGGAAAACTCTCAGCAGAGAAAAACAGAAAAAATAATGCTTTAAAATTTCTATTTCAGAACATTTTTGCTGCTCTTGCTTCAAGTTCCATTTCCTACTTCATTGTTTCATTGTGATTGTAGTAGAAAACATATTCCCTACTTTGTATGTGACTCATAATGATTATTGCTGACTATTCGTTTAGTTTAGACTTGCTGCTGTGTCCCAGCCCTTGTCTGAGACCTGCTTTGTTCTAGTATTTGGTTGGGAACATGAACAGGTTTATTCCTCTTTTTCTGCCTCACAAGGTAAACAAGGGAAAGATATTTCCCACATTTTCCATGTGTTTCCAGACATATCTTATCTTTTATATTTGTCACTACAGGGTAATGTTTCAATCTGTTAAAGTTGACCTCTCAAGTTGTGAACTTCCTTGAAAAACACTGATAAGCAAAGAAACTTTAACAGCTATTAGTGAGGGAGTGGTGGTGCCGTGAGTTAGCATTAGCCTTTTATCTCAAGAAAGGAGAATGCAAATGTGGCAAAAGTTCCCAGGTGAAGACATAAATATATAGACAAATGGTCATGGTGGCTTCAGCCCAGTACTTATGAGAGGAAGGGGCCTGTGTTTCAGAAAGAGCATTGTTCCAGTGTGCTTGCCAAAAGATGTGGTTTCTCTCTCAAGCCAGTGAAGGGAGGTGTGCTGCTGAAGAGCACCATCAGTGACCATGGCATTGTAAAATGTTTTTCACCGTTCTGAAATCCCATGAGGACCCTGACTTATTGAGAGCAGCCTTGCAGAGAAGGGTATAGGAGCAGAGGTGGATCAGAGGCACAACATGAGCTGGAATTGTGAACTCACACCCCGAAAGTCAAGTGTACCCTGGGCTGCATAAAAAGAAGCGTGACCAGCAGCTTGAGGGTAGTGATCCTCCCCTTCAGCTTGTCCCTCGAGAGATTCCCCCTGGAGTACTGTGTCCAGCCCCGGGGCCCTCAGTACAAGCAGGACACAGATGTGCTCAAGCAGGTCCAGAGGAGGGCCACAAAGATAATCAGGGGCTGGATCAGCCCTGCTATGACAACAGACTGAGAGAGTTGGGGCTGTTCAGCCTGGGGAAGAGAAGGCTCTGGGGAGACCTTAAAGCACCTTCTAGTACCTAAGGGGGGCCTACAAAATAGATGGGGAGGAGCTCTTTGTCAGTGTGTGTGGTGATAGGACGAGAGGCAATGTTTGTCATGGTTGAACTCCAGCCCTAGCTCAGCCTCACTCAGCTGCTCACTCATTCCCCCCTGACAGTGGCATGGAGGAGAGAACTGGAAAAGTGGAAGCACCGTGGGTTGAGATAAAGAGTTTAACAGTGAAAGCAAAAGCTTCGCACAGCAAAACGAGGAATTCATTCACCACTTCCCATGGGGAGGCAGGTGTTCGGCCATCCCCAGGACAGCAGCGCTCCATCACACATAAGAGCGGCTTGAGAAGACAAACACCATCACTGCGAACAGCTTCGCCCTTCCTCCCTCTTCCCCCTGCTCTGCATGCTGAGCATGATGCCATATGGCGTGGGATATCCCTTTGGTCAGTTGGGGTCAGCTGCCCCGCCTGTGTCCCGTCCCAACTCCTCGTGCATCTGCAGCCCCCTCGCTGATGGGGTGCAGTGAAGAGCAGAACAGGCCTTGGCACTGTGTAAGCCCTTCACAGCAGTACTGAAAACATTCCCATGTTATCCACATTGTTTCCAGCACAAATCCAAAACACAGCCCCATACTAGCTACTGTGAAGAAAATTAACTCTGTCCCAGACAAAGCCAGCACATGGTTGTAAACTGAAAGAAGATGGGTTTAGATTAAGTAATAGGAAGAAATCCTTTACTGTGAGTGTGGTGATATATTGGAACAAAAGAAGTTGTTGATGCCCCATCCCTGGAATTGTTCAAGGCTGGGTTGGAAGAGGCTTTGAGCAACCTGGTGTTTGTGTTCCTGCCCATCCCAGGTGTCCCTGGGGGTGGAACTAGATGGTCTTTGAGACGCCTTTCAAGCCAAACCATGTTATGATTCAGTAGGTGAGATTTATGATGGGAAGGATGGACGACCAAACCCTGCTGCAGTCCCACCTTCCTATCTTAATATCTACTAGCAATTTGACCATGCAGGGTCAGTTGTTTCCCAGTAGTTTTCTGATTTTGCCCAGTAGTTTCTGAAGAATGGAAAAACATGGTTAGGGACAGAGTGAAGAAATCTCTTCTCAATATGGAGTTAATTCTGACAGGGTTGATGTTTTTTGTTTTTTCATTCATTTGTTGATTACTCAGTGAGTGTTTCATGAAAATAAATCTGAGCCTGGGACTACTTGCAAAATCAGTTCCCCACATGCATCACCATCAACTTTCTTCATTTTTCCATGGCATGATTTTTGATCACTGTCTTCATGAAAGTAGCTGTACAATAGTTTTACTAACAAAAGGAAGGATGTTACCAAGTTTTCATTCTCTCCTGGGCAGTGCAGGAGCAATTACTGAATTAGGAATAGGCAAGCTGGCAAAAACAGGAAACTTGCTTTTTATTTTTCCCCCTCCTCTCTTACAGCAGGTCTTCCCCTGAAATGTCAGTATTAGAAAGTACAGTAGAAAAATGAGATATGGGCTAAGATAAGATTTTTAAAATTCCATCTTATCTGGAGAATAAGCATCCATATGCATGTGGGTCTTTATTAAGGAACAGCAGAGCAATCAGAAATTATTGGAATACCTAGATCCTAGCACATGAGTCTATGGAAGAACAAGAGAGGAAACCAGTCCTGTGCCAAAGGAGCAAGTGAGAAGGCTGAAGGAGAGATATTCTTGCATCAATATTATGATTATCCCAGAGCCCTGCCCTGGCAAAGTAGCTCTGATTCTAGCCAATCTCTCTGTGCAGCATGAGCACAAAGCATCACAGCTGTATTTCTACCTGCTCCTTGTGAAGCTCTGCCCTCTAACTGCAAAGCCTGTGTGACTCTGGATTTGACAGTGTTTTTATCTTTTCTCACATTTGACACTTTTCTATTATTTGTGACAGATCCTCCGTGTTACTTGCACAAACACTGAGTAACAATTTTATGGGGACATTTGCTCATTCCTCGCTTGCAAAGTTGCAGTTAGGGACTCCTTCAGCCTCCTGACTGACTGGAGGAGGAGCGGATGGACAGTACAAGAAATTTTAACTTCTCACTTATTTCTAAAATAGTGCAACAGTTGTTCTTGTCTTCATATATTATCAATGTGTTAATGAGCAAGTCAGCAATGGAATAAGGTAGGTGCAAAGGTATGAGTCTGAGAGAGCAAATGTTCAAAGGCAGGAAGACATCAGTAAGGATTCCTCCCTCTTGCTCCATCTGAAAAACCACTGTTCTATTGCTAAGTGGATGAACTTGGAAAGAATTTATCAACAAACATTCATGAAGCAAAACTAAATTGTTCAAATGCTCATGAGAAAAATGAATGAGCCAGGGTTCAAGGTAATAGACTGATCAGACCCACCTTCCTCCAAGAAATGCAACACATGCCTTCACTCTCAGTTAGGAAGACAAAAGAGAATATTCTTATTGCAGAATGGGTAGTTAAAGGGATTTGGGTTTGACTGAAACTTTATATTTTATAAAAATGTGTTATTATTTTATTTTAAAATGTTTAAGAACATGTGCTTTAATTCAAAATTCTTTTAAATGTAAGAAAGCATCACAATTTGTAAAGAGGCTGGAAAACTTGATGCAAAAGGCTAGCTTTTGGAACCAGAAAAAACGTTTTCCATTAACTAAAATAAATAAGATTCACATTGTTTTCCGGACAGATGATGGTTAGGTATCTAGATCCCATTCCTGCAGGGTATTTGTGCATTGTCTTACAGATTAACAGCAGCTAGCAGCATGAAACCCAGACTGCTTTGGATCTGACCCCTCTTCAGGTATATAAAGGAAAGAAGTAAAAAAAGAAAATTCAGTTGAAAATTGCTCACCAAAAATCATCAACAGCTCTGACCTTGCTGTTGCTAACAAGGCTGGTAGAGACTGGCTGCATCTCAAAAATAATCAAGGTCTAATGTGATGCTGACCCTGTTGTGTCTTTTAGGTTTTGGCATGAAAAAGAAATAACAGAATCTCTCCACAGGCTACTCATTTATAATAAATACTGATTGGCTATACCAGTAATTTTATGTGATAAAGATATTAAATTGTGTCAATAAACCAGGAACAAGTGATGTGTAAAATAATTAACACTAAAGGGAATGTAATAAGTTACTTATTAAAATCCATAGATGGATTATGTGACCTCATGATTACAAAGCTGAGGAGCACATGACTTGGTATACATCTTTTGGTCCAAACACCTCACTGCACTCTGTCAGATTACTGGCTCCTGACACTAAATAAAATTCAGGTATGATTTATGGAGTGGCCTTTTGACAGGAGCTGGAATCAGAAACGGTTTAGGCTTTGCCAGTATTCAGCACTGTTTTCATTAGCTACTGATATAATACAGGTATTACATTTAGTCAACCGAATTATGTGTAGTTCTCCAAGATTCTCCCTCACTCCCTGTAGTCATTGTTCCACTCACAATAAAATTTTCCTATCAATTTGCCACAAGAGGAGGACTGAAGTTCACTAAATTACATCCATGTGCATTTGTGCACTAGACAAAATGATAGCAATTAAAAGAAACGAAACAACAAACCCAACTTGTTTCTATTTTTAAATTGTTCATGGAGCACAGGGAAACTGGCTCACAGAGGAGGCCACCCCTGAATTTCAAGCACTGGAAATTTCATTTTCCTTAATTAGTAAAACAGCATCTGTCTAGAAAAGAATAAAACAAAGAGAGAGATGCTAAATAATATGTCAAAAATGACACCTGGCCTCCCCTATGACTGATTAGTTTGAGAGGTTTGCTATGTGAGGTGGAAGCATCATTTTGCACTTCCTCCTCCCTACTCCCTGTATAATTTTATATTTTTTAGACAGCCTGAAAAATGGTGTTTTTACACACAGACAGCAAAAGAACCCCAGTTCTGACAGCTGAAGTGAAGTTATCTCAGTGGTTTAGCAGTGCTGCCACACAGAAGACTTGAATTTGGGAGTGGCCTGGGGGCACTCTCTTTATGAGCCTTTGATGCTCTGATGTGTCACACAGGTGATACGCTTTGACTTCAGGCAGCAGCGCTTGCTGATGGCTCCTGACTCTGTAAGCACCTCCTGATGACTGAATTATGACGCAGCATTTGCACGGCATGGTTGGAGATTGCTCAGCCCTGTCCTGGCTGGGGAATGAACGAAGTTAATAGGTGTTTCATGTACTATCTGCTGGTACACAAAATCCTTCCCAAATTAATCTGGCTGTGTATCAGAAGAGCTATTTGCAGAGCTTCTGCGGCAACAACTAGGCTTCATGCTACCTGTAAGGCAGAATGACTTCCTGGGGCCATCTCCGAAATCTTTCTGCTCACAGACAGTGATTATTCCTGTGAATTTCAGTGAGTTACTACTTTTTGTTTTTAGCAGTTGTTAGCTGTTGTGACTTTCATGACAACAAGCATTCAACTGAGGACCAGAAATTGCTAGCATATAGTTCAGTCTGGAGACGTGACACCCATGCCATCTCCTACAAGTTTTGAGACATCAAAGTACCTCAAGTGTGCTGACATTTGGGCAGGTCTTCAAATCCTTATTTCCATGGATATTCCTTTTTTCTTCTACTTTGCTGCTGCCTTCATGCTGTTGGTTGGTTTTATGCTGGAAGTCTATACTGTTTATGTATCTTTTCTCACCAGGTGAAGGTAGCTCCAATGTGAATGGTTCTTCAGGAGTCCCCCTTACTACGGTACTGGCAGGGTGTTCTGGATGACGTTTTGTAGTTAAGTCAGTTTAGCTCTGTCACAGCTCTGTTCAGATACTGTGTATGAGCTTGGAGTGATTGTTTCCTTGCTGGGGCTTTACATATCAATTTTATTTTAGGTGCCACCCCTATGCGTCACGGCTGTAAGTCCCTGACAGCCCAGTCCCCTGTGCAGCCTTTCCTGCTTAGCTGCTGTTTCTCTTAACTCATCTGTTGCCTGTCTATTGTCCTTCTGGATTGCAGCAGGCTAGTCCCAAGGAAATTATTCTGATTTATCTCTCTATGCTGGGCTCACATTTAGCTCCAGAAACAGTTTACTGTGGTGGTTCAATGCTGCAAAGTGGGGATTAGCTCTTACCTTTCCTAGCTGTGTCATGTTTCTTCTGTCTCTGAAAATTGGTGACATGGAGGATAGAATGCTTGTCAATTTTTTATTTGCTTATGAGAAGAAGCTCCCAGTTTGACGCTGTATTATTAAAATTCTGCTGCTCTACATTAAGCTCAACATAGCAGCTCACATAATACCTTGCAAAATGTGACCTATGCTTTTGGTTAATTTTCTTGGTTCTCATCTTATTCAAGCTGACATTAAGCAGCTAAGTGAGCACTTAAATTAAGAGTATTGTTTCTCTATTCTAATCAACACAGATGGAGAAGAGCACTTCACAGGGCAGTTTGGATCACAGCTTAACCTGCTCTATGAAAGTACCTAGTTTTCTTTGCTGCTGGTGGGGACTCTCCAATGTTTTACATTTTTCAAGATGAACTTGGGCCCAAGTCTGCTTACCCCAAGTCAGAGTTGTCTATCTCTGTCTAATTTTTATCCTCAAAATTTCAGTCCAAAACAAGCTTTGGGTTAGGAGTTCATGAGACCATAGCATCCTTTGTCAAAGCACCCCACGTTGCTCCATGCACGTGGCTCACTTATACCCCAAGAAATGGTATATACAAATATATTTTACTGTATAGTGAGCTCAGACCAGCACTTACTGAGATGTAGCTGATGAATGTTCTCTTATTGAGGAATACTAAATAATTTGTTTATGATTGTCTATGCATATCCTGAATAGAAATAGAATGAAGATCAGAAAAATTCATTCTTAGCACAGCCAGGTGAAATCCTGGCCCTTCTGAAATCTGAAGCCTCAAACGAATAAAAACCTGAGAAATCCTTCTACCTTTTAGTTCATCCACCACTTCCTGACTGCATTTGTATTCCAGACACTTCTGGTGACGATGCCAGCAAAGCAGGCTCCATCTCACTCTCTTTTCTCTATCTTAGGAGAACCCCACAACAGGTTTTATGGGCACACAGCCTACCATGAAGAAAGGTATAATGTGCGCTTGTATCTTGACAGCCACTCTGTGGTAATTACTTATATGTGTGTTCTCTCTTCATGACAAATGCAGCATTTCTGAGAAAATTTACCTCTCGAAGGTGGGATAATTCTGATTTACTCTTTTGGAGAGCATGCACAGCTCATTACTAAGAAACAGCTGATATGGTGTATGCTTACACTTCGAGTTATCCTACTCGAGACTGTCGCTGTGCCCTGACTTCTGGTCCATCACAGAGCTAATGAACCCAACCTCTGCTTCAAGGAGGGCACAGCAACTTCAGCTTTTGAGGCTGAATGTCTCAGGAAGTCAGAGAGTTTGTGAAGAAACGTGATGTGAAACAATTCCTCTGTGTGCTCTTACAGTTAGTGTTTTCAAATTGCCCAGAAAAAACACAGCAAGTGTGAAAAGTTTTGCAACGGTACTACTCAAGTACTTGTTGAATTAAGGAAAACTTAATATGTTAGCTCATAGTCATGGTGCTACATAGCTGCTGCGTAGGTCTGAGGCAATATTTCTGTAACAAGTGCATATTGCTTTGAGATTTTTGGTTCCAGTTTCTCCTATTCCCTTAGGCCATAATACTGAACTTGCAGTGCCAAAAACCAAGATGGTCTATGAAGAATTCAGATTTTATTTTCTTATGAGGCTAGATTTGGGTTGGATGTGGTCCTTGTCCAAATGCTTTACCTATCCTTTTCTCAGTGCATTATTTTTCAGCAAGTCCTACATGTGAGCACAATCTACAGTTATATTGGTCTTAGTGAGCTGGATGAAAAGGCAGTCAGCCCTTTGTGAATTGTTCAAACATGGATGTGAGAAGATAAGCATTTTTCTCTTCAGAATTTGTAATTTTGGGAGGGAAGGAGTGGGGGGCTTGTGGGGGTTGTTGGTTCCTTTTTTTTTCTCAGCCCCTGTCAAATTTTTCGTTTCTAAGACAACGAAATCTGTATGCCATTCAAAAGCATTTGTGTAATAAATGGTGTTGGTTACAATGCTTGGACCAGAGCAAAGGTAGAGGAGAGTCACATCCATAATTTTCACAACTGGACATGGAGTCAGGTTAGCCTTTGAATAAAGTGGTGCATATCCTATCCTGCTGCGGGAATCTCCTCACAGCACCAGGAACAGGGACAGATTCACCAGGACAAGTACCACCCGTCAGTGATATGCACAGGCGCCCATGTCCCAGCATGGCAGGGAAGCTCAAGGATGGTACAGTCCCACACCACAACAGTGACTGCCCCCACCATACAGGAGCTCCGGCCAGGCCTTGCTCGAATCAGAGGTCGTCTGTCTGAGTACAGAACTGTGTGAATTGGTTCCATGCTTGCTTCCACTAACTGTAAGCAGAAGATTCAGTTGAGAATGAGGAGTTGGTGCCAGCAGAACTTTCTTATTGCATGACTTTTCTTACATTCTCAAATCAGGTTGTTCATATTCATGATCAATGACAGAGAATAAGATTCAGAGAAAAGGATAGTCTGGCAAATCCTTGAGATCAAGAGGTCTTAAAGAGAGGACATTTTGATGTCCCCTAGAGAATTCATAATTATGGAAGAATATAGTTCCTATTCTTGGCAACACACAAATGTTTATATGGGTTTTGTTCTGACTTCTACAAGTTGTTTATTTTTAAAATATCAAACCTGTATTAAATAAGGCAATTGAAAATAAGATGTATTCTGGGATAAATAGAATTTATTCTATTGATATCCTAGAATTTCAAATGCTAAGATTAAGTAATCCATAATAGCAGCCATAAAAAGTGGCAGTGTAGCCAAGTGAATTGTGTGCTGGGACCCAACAGACATGGGGCATTTTCTTTCTTGTGTCTCTGAGCTGCTTAGGCAGGTCACTTCTTTCTGCCTCAGTTATTCCATCTAAAAACGTCAATAATAATGCTGTCATACTTTGTGATGTTAGGTAGTACCACAATAACCTCTTCTTTATATGCAGGGACTGAGAGCTATCAGAAATAAAAATATATTTTCTGTGATGGACTGTTGCTTTTAAGGCTCAGAGAAGACTGTCAGCAAAGTTGCTATTTTTGGCTGCAAAAATAGTGGGTTTGAGTTTATTGCTAGAATGGATTATCTTCCAATAAAAATTGTATTTCTTTTAAAGCTTGCTTACTAAAAAATGTACACTACATTTGCCACATCAGATTTCATAGTTTTTATTCATTTTAAATATAATTTTGTTATTCCTTAGTTGTTCCTATTACAGCAATAGTGGATGACACATTCATTATAAGCAGCACCTATTTTCAGACCAACAGCTTTTTGAAATAAGTAGATTCTGAGCAGAAATTTTCATACTTAATTTCATCCCAGGACTGAATATTTTGGACGTTTAATTTTAAAAATCTGAAACCAAGCTGGATTATTTTTCAGGATAAGATGTT
This sequence comes from Origma solitaria, assembly GCA_013397895.1. Taxonomy (NCBI): domain Eukaryota; kingdom Metazoa; phylum Chordata; class Aves; order Passeriformes; family Acanthizidae; genus Origma; species Origma solitaria. The sequence goes on along the minus strand of VZRL01005208.1, from coordinate 2,377,948 downwards.
CAATAAATGGCAGGTATTTTTTTGTTTGGTTTTTACAACTGTGAAATACACTGCCGAATCTGGTTTCCTTTCATAAATCTGCTGACTATTGTATTTCATCACGTGCAAGAAAAATAAGGAGGAAAAAACCCAAGTTTATTTGTTTCTTAAAAGCATTAGGTGACTTAGCAATTCAAGTTCTATGGAAAATCAACTAGGCATAAGTCACTTAGGCTCAAAGTATGCTAGGTATATATAGCTAAGTCTCATTGAAATAATTCCATTTTAGTTGAAATTAGTTAGTTGCAATGATGTAAGGTGCTTTTAAAGTTCTGGGTTTCTTGAAAATTTTGCTTAGAAATGAGTGGCTAGCTTAACACCAAAAGACCAGCTGATTACTAGTGTGGTTCCAGTGTACAGCCCTTGCTAAAGCTAGTCAAAGGTGACAGGAGCAGCCTTGAGCACCAGTGATTGCCACCAAGGCTCTCAATGGGTCAGGAAAAACAGCAAAAACAGTGTAGAGATATTTTTTTTTTTAATTCCTGCGGAAAGTCTGGACTGCCGTGCTTCTCTCTTAGACTTTGGTAACCTGGTTTATTTATTTTGTGACTGGAAAATCAAACCAAGAAGAACTGCAACTTCATTGTAGTTGTACTTATGTCCCCCATCTTGTGTGGGGAGATTCTTCCCTGCCAACCATCTTAAACTAACCTTTACGCTCTTTGAAATGCTTCTTTAGAGCTTGTCTCTACCTGTGCCTTAAAATCACTCCCATCTGCCTTTGGTTAGGCAAGCGACTCTTGCTTTTTATGCTAAATTGTTTGTTTTATTGTTACTTAATCCTCCCAAACCACCACCACCCCCTCAGATCTCCCTGTGAGCTCTGTCTGATATGCAGATTGGGAAAGGTTTGGGGTGGGGACTCTATTATTTGATCAGTACATTTAGCCTAGCACAAGGAGACTGATCCCTAGCTGACACTCTGTGCATCATCATAACACAAGATAATAACAGAGAATTTTATAGGCTAGCAGGTATTTACAGGGCAAATGATAAATAACAAAGGAAGGTTGTGTTTTGTGTAAGCGAAGAAATATGATTAAATCTTCTGCAGGAACTTGAGCCTATTCAGTGCATAAATCTTTCCTAGCCTTTCTGCTACATTAATACACAATCAACTCCTATGAAGACCTGACTCCATTCCTTTCAGTGATTCACAGTCCTTACCTGTAACAATAACACCAAGCTCAACTGAAGTTATATTTAAAATTTTTGCTAATCAGTATGGAATTGAATTCTTTCTCAGAAGTATTCTGTTCATTTTAAGTGCCGCAACTGGAGCCCTGTCATTAGAAAAGAAACATTTGGGGGTCTGGGAAACAAAACAGGAATGCCAGTAAGGTAATTATCATAACAGTTGATTCTGGGAGTGCAGGAAGTGGTGCTCTGTGGTGCGAACACTGCTCCTCACAGCCCCCAGCTGAAATGAGACATTTCCACTAGATAACTCAAAGTAAGTTTTAATATTATTTTTAATCATGAAAATGTTTCAAACACTCTTTGGTCTATTCATTACAGCAGGAGTGGTTATTTCATTTTCTAATAGGAGCACTTACAAACAATCCAAGTGTAATAACCAGCAGCATAAAATTATCAGTGATTGAGTCGATGCTGAACTTCTCACTTGTCAAACAGCGCAGATTGTTTTTTTCCCTTTTTCTTAGCTCTTAGGTGAATTTCACTGCTAGCTAGTATCTCACACCAGACAAAGAGCAGGGAAGGGATGAAAAAACATGAAGCATATGCATTGCAAGGCCAACACAATTTCTTGTTTGTGAATGAAAACCAGGGCTGTAAGCTAAGTGGGAAATGCTGGCTGGGAGCTGCCTTGAATTCCTGCAAGTAAAAACATCAGGGATCAGAAAGCTGGTTCAAAAGGCAAGTGAAAGTTGATGAATCACTTTGTGCGTGTTTTAATTACCCTATCATCCTGAGATTTTTGTGTATTGATCTGAACAGTAGTAATAAAGTGCTTTCCTCCCCTCACTCCCTTCTAAGCATTAAAGCTTTGTTTATTAGGTATTCTTCTAAGGAGAGAAATTACTCATCTTCCAGACTAGCATGGAGAAAGGGAGAAAAAAAATACAAATGGGCGGGCATGATCTCTTCTGCTATTCAATATGTTAAATCTAAATTGTTCATATAATTATTCCAGCATGTATTTTCTTCTAGGCTGCAGTCAGGCAGAAAAATTTAAAACATGAGAAATTGGACAATGCTAATGTGAAGTGAAACGTAGTTAAATGTTACATTCCTTTCAATGTCATTTACCAATAGTTATGTATCATACTAAAATGAAAGGAAAATATTAGCCTGAGAGGCAGTGTATTAGTAGGATTTACAATAACTAATATTTGAATAACCCTGAAAAAACCCCTAAAATGAATATTACCAACATTTGATCAAGAACAGCTCAGGGCAAAGGTGACTGGGAAGGATACCTCAGCATAATTTCGAGAAGGTATTTTTTGTGAGCTCGTCAGGGATCCTCTGTAATTTAAAACTAACTATTCACTTTAAATATTAAATGATACAAATCATGATAATAAAAGATAAGGTTAATGACCTTTATGAGGTAATGGCAAAAGAAGACAAAGAGGAAAAAGTAGTTTCACAACAGCACTGAAAGGAAAGCATTTTGAATCTTGCATTACATGCAGATAAACTTGGACATTCATTCAAGCATCAGTTCCTTAAGGAACTTACACTGAGAACTTGGCTTAGCTGAAAACTGCAAATTCTCTCATCAAATCACAAAACAAGACACTAACAAAATTGAAAATGAAGTCTCTCTATCCAAGTTTTCACTCAGCCGCCAGGACAAAGTGCCTAATGTCTCCCCATTTCCCCCTCCTCGGAATGGGGCTGCCAAGCTCTGCTGAGACTCGTGAGACACGCAGGCAAGCAGAGACCAGTGGGGCCCCCATGAAGCTCTTGCGTGAAGGATGGGGCACATGTATGAGCGATGGGATTCCAAATCCCATCTTTACCCAATAATAATTAATAATTAATTAATACTTAACACCCATCTAGTGCTTTACAAGCATTAACTAATTAAGCTAATTCACCCAAGGTCAGTCCTTTGTACTCACACAATACCCGAGATCTTTTTGATCATACACCCTAAAGAGTAAAAACAGTATATCGGTAATGTTAGTTTTAGCCTAACATTATTTGGAGATTTTGATCATTAGGGATGGAATTAATCAAATATCTACTGTGTCCCATTTTTGCATTTTATCTTCCATTCTGCATTTACTATTTTTATCTTTATTAATAGCTACTGCTCAGTGGCCTTAAAGAATTTCTCCATTCAACAGAAACTTTTCTTTCCAGAGACTTATGCTAATTAGTACCTTGTTTGTAGCTTCAGTGTGATTTATGAGCTACCCTGAGCCCTGAATAACAAAATATCAAGCTATCTCCATAGCTGTCTATTAATTTGTTTATCTTTCTATCTGTCTACCTATCTGCTGAAATTTAAAACAGTGCAATAACTTTCAGATTAGTGACATTAATGCAGCATTAGATTAAAAGAATGTTACTTTATACAGGCATAAATGTAATTTAGAGGCACTTAGAGGAAGCTACATACTTAACATGATTCTTGGCCAGTGAAGACAGGTTGATCCCACTCATTTTGGGATTGCTAATTTGCAGTTAATTAGGAAGATTGATTCTGTTCTCTGATGCATAGGCCCAACCCTAAATGCATTTTTCCTGTTTCCGTGGCACCATGCTAGTTATCATTGTCAAGGTGCAAGTATAACTGAGCGACACGGTCCTTCATAAAACATAATACTTGGGGAATTCAGGAAAGTAAATCTAGTAACCGTCAGCAAACATTTTTCTGGTTTACTCTGTAGACCAAAATCTAGTGTCATCTGCATTTAAAACAACTTTCAAATCACATTCCTTTGAGAAGGTTTATTGCAATTAGCAAATAAAACCAGAGAGTTGCTTTAATGCTCAACTAAAATAACACAGTTTCATAGTTCGAAGGAAATAAAATATTGACATTTTGCTTGAAGGAACTTGTATCCTTAAATAAATGCAGTGGGCATGGCATACTTAAGCATGTACCTTTTATAGAAGCTAACATTTATTTTCAATGTGTTATCTCTTGAGGAGATTCTTCCCCTGTACTCTCAAAATACAAGCTGCTATGAACGGATTTGGGGGAGGAGTGAAGATGTTGGAATTATCGGCATCTGGTGTGGGCTAGCAGTAAATTGCTGCTCCCTTAGAGCAGAGGGAAAGCTGGTGGGGGGTGAGCTGTGCTTCAGGAGGGAGTCTCAGGGCACAGTGTCTTGTGGGACTGTCCTGGCCCAGCACAAGTCACACTTGGCATGTATAAATGCCCAATCTACTCATGAGAAGTATGTCTAATAAGTTAAGCTTTCTTTACAATTTACCTGATTTCAGACTGGCCATTTCTCCTCAGTCTGGGTTTCAATACAGCTGTAGGTATCAGATCTTCGCAAAGATAAACTAGGACAGGTCCTGCTGTGCCTCTGTCACCCCAGACTGGCTGCAATGGTCTTCCCAGGCAGTCCTCTTTCCCTGCTTCTGTACTTTCCCTTGCCATTGCACATAGCTGTTAGAGCAGATAGCTCTTGCACACACCATCCTATCCCTGTCCTACCAAACTTAGAGCTACACTGCAGTATTCTTCTATGGTCAGACAATTTTTCTGGCCATAATGTTTTAATGAAAGCACACTTTCTAGCAATTTTGCACCAGAAAATCTGTTCCAGGTTACTTGCCATGGGAGTACCACATTAATTACTCATAAATAAACAAGTCCTCCATTTATCACTTTACAAACAGTGAGGAAACTTTTCAAAATAAGTCTATGGAAAATTCCTAGGTAATTTTCTAAAACAGCAAAACAAGGTGTGTTGAATCAGTTTGGAAAAGCACAGATATACTAAACCTGAGAACCTATAGAGGGCCAAAGGCATTTTCTTATCCATTTGGAGAAAGAAAGAGATAAGGAGAAATGAGATACTTGCTATAAAATTGTTCCCAGACTCAGTAATTTTCCTTTCAAAATTTGAGTGTCACTGTGTTCAACATCTTTCTCTTATCCCTTAACCTTTCAATTTTGAAGTTGTCAGTGCTCACAGTCCCATAAGCCACCAGTTGCAAATTAAATGAAAAATATAAAATACCAAAATATCGACCAGATGTAAGCATGCAGAGTAGCAAGAACAGGCAGTGGACACACCTCTCAGTCAGCCCCATCAGCTCATTCAATATACACATGTGGCTTGTTGTCAGTACTTGTGGTTGCAGCCCAAAAGGATCAGGATCAAAGCAAGCGCTTTCCTAGTTCAAAGCCAAATTTGTGTCTTTGCTGGCTCATTTGAATTTTTCATCCAGACTTTCATGGCTTCCTTGTGTGCTTGTAATTACCACATCTTTAAAACCTGACAATCCCTTCATATGGGCCAAATTCTTTTCTCAGATTGTGCTTGTGCTCTACACAGCAAGAAAAGATATACATATGCTCTCTGCAACACAAACTTTGGGCCTAGATTTGATCCATAAAAATGCGAATAGAAAAATAAGCAAGTTATGAGTGTATACTTCACTGACAGGAAAAGAAAGTAATTCAGGAGCTTCTCTGTAGTATCCTTGGGCCCTGACATGTACTTCTAGGATCTCCAGTAGACGCTAGGATAAGTAGATAGTTGAATACTTTCCCTTTGAACGGTAAATCACCCCAAAATCTGCCTAGCAGAAGAATTAAGCAGAAACTTAATTAATCTTGCATTAGTATTTCCAGTGGATGCGTTGTAGGTTTTCTCCTGGTTTGAATACAAAAGCTCTGATCTCCACATGTGTGCTCCTAACTCCTGCTTAGGGTTTAGCTCCCATTGATTTCCATGACCAAGATGATGAGCACCTTTGCAGCTCTGAAGCAGCACAAAAAGAGTGTGAGCTTCCTCTGGAGTGGGGAAATCCCCTGTAAGCACAGAGTCAATGAATCTAAGGCTCACAGCACCCACACCCACATGCTCAGGCTACACAAAGTTTGTAGGTCACTTGCTGGAAGTGAAGATTAGATAGCAGAGTTTAGAACAGGCAGCAGGAAGTTTTAAACCTGGTGTGGAGAGAAAAAAGACCTGACCTAGCGATCAGGGGGCTATAATCAGTTTTGGCTTGCTTTCTACATTCCTTTTACTGGGCACAGAAAAACATCATAGGGAAGCAGAAAATTGGAAAATACTTATAGAAGGCACCAAAAGGATCTACTTCTGATTTGAACCTTCTGTGATGTGTGGGTTTTAACCTCATCAACTCCTCCTGAACCAACAGGATAATTGCCCGCCTTTCACAGGTTTTCCATTCCCACACTTTTGGAGGTCCTGTCTGCCTCTTAGCAGCCAGTTAAATTCTCTTAAACATCAGCTTATCCTTTTCCTCTGACTCACAGTTTCCTCTTTCCTCCATTTTATTTCCCTTTTCTTCCCTGATCTCCCACCGTATTTCATGACCACCTCTGAGCAGAGTCAGAGCAGCCCAACTCAGCTGGAGTGACTCCCATTATCCCTCACTTTCCTCTGTGCGTGCTTAAATCCTTTCCTGACCTCCAGCAGGCCTTCCTACCTTGGATAATCCCACCGAGGGGTGCTCACTAGGCTGGGAGTCTCTCCTGGGCTTGCATCAGCCTGCTACATTCAAATCTCATGCTCTGAGGCTTCCTCAGGTCAGACACATTGTGCAATGAATCTGACCTGGGGAAGCCCTGAAGCACAGGGTATTTGAAAGGAGGATCAGTCTGAGGTTTGAAGTGGAGAAGGGGGGCAGCGGGGTGTGTGTGTGAGATTCATGTTCAGACCAGGTCTTATTGTTTCTGAACCAGTTTTTCCACTGCTAGCTAACCATCACAGATACCCAAACCACATTTCCTAAGCTACTCAGCAGGTCAAATTACTTGTTATTGAAGTGGAAATAAGAAATGGGTTTTTTTTCCCCATTGTTTTCCTTAAAAAGTACTTTATAAAGGTGTGTGCAAATGTACACATGTAAGCGCAATGATGCATTTAGAGATTACGATCATTCCCTGAATGTAAACCGATAAATATGAATGTTTAGCATGCTTGTTTAAAATGTGAAAGTAGTATTAATTAGGAATGTGTTTGTTTACATTGCTTTGGTAGTGTCAAGATGCCTGACTATAACTATCGGGACCTGTCCACCTGTCAAAGATCAACTGGGTTGTTTTACCATTGTCTGCCAGCATGAAATCTCTGGGTCCATACGGGCCTCACAAAAATTAAAAAAAAGAAAAGGGGGGAAAAGAAAAAGAAAAGGAAGACTTTCTGAAACATGCAGTTCTTTATGAAAACCACATGCTTCTCAAAGATTTTGGTTGTCATTACTCTGCCATATTTTAGTATTTGTAGAATTTAAGTATGAAGAGTAACTAGGTATTATATAATTATTTGCACATTTAAAACAGAAACAAAAAAAATGCTTTCGCCTTAAAACCTTGACAGAAAATAGTTGCATTGCACAAATCAGTCCTTTAAAAAAGGAAACTCATTCTATAAGTAGTTCTCTTATCCAGCTATGCCTAAAATAGGACTAACTCTATCTAGTATCCCAATTACATAATATGGTATATTAAAATAAGTCTCCCTTAATGTTCCATTGCAAAGGGTTTGGTGTCCAGGAACAACCTTGGAATAGGGACGGAGTGACCTTTTAAAAAGAAAAATGAAATGAAATACACTTTCATTTTCCAGAAATATGCATGAAAGTAAAAACTTGACAGCATGGAAGAACATAAGCAAATATATCTTTTTATTTGAAGATAAAAAGAAGCAGGGGCTAGATAGGGAAAGGAAAAAACCTGTGAAAAAAACGGATGATGCAGTTTTTACGAATAAGCAGCTTAATGTATCTTGGCACCCACAGTAAGCCTTGTAGGAGCTCAAAGTGCCTCAGGCAATCTGTGAGCAGAATAGCAATTTTATTACTTTGTCATTAAACCAATTTCACAGCAGTATTGTTTGTTAATGAGCAGCGGCAAACGAGCGAAGATGTCACACACTGGAATAGCAGTGAGATTTGTGACCCAAGCTCAGAGCACTAAGATGGAAAGACCATGGCTATAAAAAAGGAAATACTTTGGGATGAAATGCAAAGTCTATACAGCAGAGCTTGTGTTTATGAGCTACCATTTTGCTAAGAGCTGTGAGAGAAATAAAGGTCTGGAAATATGCAGTTAAAACAGGGCCTATAAAATTAAAACCAAATTAAAGTATAGGAGAGGATTACTGCACAGGCTGTACTCTACAAAATATATTTTAAGTGATGAGGTGAAATCTAAATCAGTTTTTTTTGAATTTGGTTGGTATTTATAAAATTCAATAAAGCAATGCCAAATTCAAAACCAAAGCAGCAGCCCAAGTCCTATGGTCTCTGATCTATAAGCTTCACTTTGAAGAAATTCAATTTAACAGTACTTAATTAACAACTTGTCCTCTCTTTGCAAGCAAAGGTAATATATAGAATTTATATAGGAATACAAATACTGAACAGACATAATCAATGTGCCTGCACATGTGTGCTTACACACACACACACACACACACACACACACATGCACAGACACACTCTGATTCTACACCAGTGAATCAGAATCACCTAGAAAAGAGATTACATGAAGCTGAACTGCATTATTTGATAGGACTCCTTTTTTTTCTTCTACTTCTTCGTCTTCTTCTAGCTTTTTTTTTCCCCTTTTTTTTTCCTTGGTTTTTTTTTTTTTTTTGAGCCAGGGCTGATCTTACAAAGAGATTGGGAGAGAGCCTTGAGGGATACAAGAAACAGTGCCAAGCAGGCACATTATTGAATCCCTGCAAGGCATCCCGAGGTAAGTTTGCTGCCTGAGCTGTCTTTCCATGTTTATACACAGGGAAACTAGTTCAAGCAATGCAGTAAGTGGATCAGCATGACTGACTTAAAGGAAGAGGGGAAAATTAGCCCACCATTTTGCTCCATTTGCACTGGAGATGGGGAAATAATTTTGCTGTCAGGACTTGCTTCTGAGCCACCTCCTTTCTTTCCTGTAATAAAGCCCCACCCCATTTGTTTCTATTACAATCACATTATTTAGCATAATTATCCTCTTAAAAATATCTAGATCACTATAAATGCTTCCGTTCTTTTGCCTGTTTGCGACCTCACCCATGAGTATCTCGGCACAGTAGCTACCATACATTTGTGGAATGCTTTAAGGGCTCTGGCAACAGAATAAATTTAGCATATTTGTGCGTGTCTGTGTGCCTGTGTGGATCTCGCTCCCAGTTTCTCACTCTCCGTGTGCATAGTCAATTTGAACAATGTATTTCACTTCAGTTCACAAGCACGCTGACCTCTCTATCCAGTGATTAATATTTTTAGATGCTTGGTTTCATAGCTTGGTAACTCGTGCATGTTTTCTGCTATTTAACTAAGTGGGTAAAGGGGACGCTGCAGGAAATGCTCATTGTTGAGCAGTAGGCGGTGCTCACAGTTCTGGGAGCTCAGCTTAAGACTGTTTTCTGCCTGACAGGGCAAGACCCCTAGACAAATCCCTGGCTGGGTCTATGGTAGTTGGCAGCCATTCAAAACTGGTTCTCTGCCAGCAGTATTACTAGATAGCCAGACAGATCAATTCACTTTTACATTCCCGCCATTATTTATAGCACACTGTATATCTGCACTTGCTTATGAACTAATGATTAGCAAATACAGTACACATAAAACATAAGCATTTGTTCTGTGCAAGGCTTTCTGTTGCTGATATTGCAGATAGTTTTACAGGTCACGGAGCCTTAAAAAGGATTTAAAGGGCATGTCTTGTGTAACATTTGTTCCTTTGAAAATGATGCTCCCTTCCTATTTTTGTGTAATTGGAGAGGATAGAAAGGTTTACTTGCTGCTTATGTTTCATTGAATTCTTGCATTTCCCCCTTCTCCCACAGACTTCTAAGGAAAACACGTAGGAAGAGAGGCTTATACAGTATTATTTGTTATTTAAGAACTATAATTCTATGTAACATTTAGGCTTTTCTTTTCAAAAAGATCTATTGGTAAAAACAAACAAACAAAAACAAAAAAAGCCCCAAAACCAGCAACCCTGCTTACATTTCAGAAGGTGTCAAGCAACTGCAATTTTGTAAACTGTAGAGAAAGAAAGACAAATTATTTGAAAACTGGGGAGAAAATGCCACACCTTTACTAGGCCCTTGTGGCTGTTAAAATACTAGTTATAGTATTAAATTGCTTCAGTTAATTATGGTTTTGAGCTAGAATAGAAAAGGTCAGCCCAAATCTAAGGCCCTGGCTCTAAAGCAATACAGCTCTACTGAATTTTTAAAATCCAGTTACAGTCCAAACTTAATGGCCAAATTAATCCTTGGCATAAACACCGGTCTGCACAATTTGAACATTTTTAGCTGATCACTGCTACTGGTCTTGCCACAAGTTGCTGTCAGGTAGCAAGGCTTATGCTTATTACACTGGACAGTATTTCTGTGGAGAGTTCACAAAAAGGTAGCAAACACACTTTCACTTCTCTGAAATGAAGTTCAAGACTACTGCAGCAAGTGAATTTTCAAAAGTTTCAAAACATGCTCACACTGGACTGCTGGAATTAATTCAAGGTGTGCTACTGGTGGAGAAATATTATATATAGTAAGGAAATGTGGTAATTTGGTTTCCTAAACTGTTAGTTAACCCATGCATTGGTCTGGGTTGAGGTGTAAGGGAGCACGATGTCAATATGTTCTTAAGAAGTTGTCCCCTTTCCATCTGGCAACAAGTGCACCAGAGAACTTTCTGCTAGCCTCAATTGCCTTACTGGGAATTGAGGCTTTAGAGGTGCTCAAACTGAGGAACCCTGGGAGTGCAGTACCATCACAGGTGCTTTCTAGGACAGTGAGATAGCAAAAATTAACATTATAATAGTAATCAGCATAACTAAACCAAAGTGATTTACATCCAGTGAAATCTGGCCCAATGGAACAGTAAAGGTATAATTAGCTTTTCTTACCACTTAACATCAAAAATAAGTGAAGAAGAAGAAGAGAAGTGCTTGAAGAACATAATATCCCTAAAGGGCGCATGGTCTGATAAAACCTTTCTGGCTCAGAAAAATGTGACTAAAGCTGATTCGTGAATATTTTGCACCTCATGTGATCAACTCCACACTTAACGCATACAAAAGCCCACAATACCTATTAAACAAGACAAAGCCCACAGTTCCTATTTAAGAAGACTATCTTATACTGGCTTTGTATTAAATGATGTATATATCCAAGCTGTGGGGCAATGCAGAATCAGGAATGCTGGCTTGGCAAAAATCGTCCCAAGACAGAATTTTCAGAGACAGTCATGTCTAGTGACTGGTATACAAAAGTGAATAATCCAGAATGACAGGCCTTTCTACACCTCCCTGAAACCTCAGTTGTCTTCCTTTTTTTTCATTATTTGGAAAATAAGGTTGGAATGGTGAACTTTAAGTTTGATGTTACCAATAATAAAAGAGCAATTTCCAGGAGAAACTGAGCACTGGGATAAATTAGATTTATTATGTTTAATCTTAAAAAATACCTAGAAAACAGAAAGAGATTAAAAATTTTGATCATCATAGAGGGGTATTTTCATATAATCAGGAAAATTATAGCCCAGAATGTGCTTCTTGTCTTAAATAGACCCCAGTAATTCTTTGATATCTAGTGGCTCTATCCCTTCTTTCTTTTTCTGCTGGATTCCCTACCTAAATTCAATGACTGATGTAAAACACAGTCCATACAGAATTTCTCAAGTCAAAATTCCATACTGCACTTGCATAGTAGAAATCTCTTCTTGGCCAAGACTATCACTAAGGCAAGACTTATCAAAAATTCATTTTTCATTGTGGTTTTCAAAACGTTGCATTTTGAAGGGCTTTTTATAAACCATCTTTTATCAGACAATATAAAATATGCTGTGTTTCACTTGCTTGTTTCAACACAAATCAACCCCCAAAAAGTTTCTACAGCTCTTTGCATTGTCTGGCCTTGTTCATTTGTAAGCCTGCAAGTTTAATAAAGACTACTTTCCCTGTGTAGGAAGAATATGCCATTTTACATGGAGGGAACAAAGAGAAGGAAAACAAAACCTCCATTTTAAAAGCAATGCTATATCTCAAAAATGAATATATTATATGTTGATGGGCAGAGTGTCCTGTAAAGCAGCTAGTAAGTGCTTTGGAAGACACTGAGAATATTTCTGGGTTTTATATTGAAAAATAAATCAGGATTTTTCTATTAGCTTTAAAACCATGTGGAACTTCCTTAACAATGCACTCTTTTGTGAAGGTCTTGAATGTGGTGAGGTCTGTCCATGTATGTTTTCCAGGTTGTCTTTATTTCTCTCAGCTTTAACTTTTCAGTGCCTACTGAAACCCAGTAGTTTAGTCAATGGGGGAGAGAAATGAAGGCACAGTAGTTTAGAGCTCCCTTCTACACAGGAGAGCAACATTACTTTCTGGAGGGAAAGATGGAGTATTGCTCATCCCTTGAAGTTCTTGCTACTCAGATCTGTGGAGTGAACTCAGGAAGAAGTCAGTCATTTAATTCAAGATAAGACCTTTTCTCAGTTACTTCCTGTATCATTAGCCTTTTTCTTGATCCCTTATTTCTCAGACTTTACTCTCTACAGATGAAAAGTAGATGCCATCTTCCTTACAGATACCTTGGGTGTATTCCCTCAAGTGAAGCATTAGTTTAGCATTTTTTTATGTAAAATTCATGATTGATGTCTATGGCTTTAATTACAATGAACTAAAATAATTTCATTTACAACCAAAAATTTTCACTCTTGGTGAGTATCCTATTGCTAAGTTTAGTCAAAGGCCACCGATACAAAGGACAAAGCAGTCTAATCAGCAAAAGCCGAGATGACTGTTGGCTGACTTTTCAAGAACAAACACTCAGAACTCATTCTTCAGACAAGGCCTAACTCCATTAGGCTGTCATAGCACCTGCCTAACTCTCAGTCATGTTAATGAAGTTATCCATGTGCTTATAGACAGGCACACACTTAAGTAAACTGCTAAATCAGGGAGAGCAAGTCTCAACAGTCTTTGGCTTGCTGAGGTTCTGGAGGGTCATGTTTGCATAAAAGCAGTTCTGAGGAAGAACTTTATTCCTCAGCCACACGACTTTCTGTTTATTTGTATATGTCAAAATTCCCACTTAAATGTAATTTTTTTTTTCTCTCAAAAAATTGCAGACAAACCCACAACCGGTGCTACGGTTTGAGCATCAGTTTGGCTGCAACAATTCCTTTAGATCTGAAAGATATGATATGATATGATATGATATGATATGATATGATATGATATGATATGATATGATGATTGATATGATTAAAGATGAGTCCAGCATCTATGAACCTTGGCTGAGGTTTGTGTTTTCTGCTGAAATCCAGCATGATATTAATTTTATTTGATTGCACTTACTGCAAATATTTCCTAAAACTCTACTTCTGGTTTTCCTCTTTTGGAGAGGACACCTAATCTGTAGACTTATTAGTCGTAATAAGGCAGCTCCTAGAAACTCCAGCTGAGATGCAAAGCTCACTGTAAACCACATCTGTGTAATAGTGGGTCAACTTCAAAACACTCAGATACTTTTATAAATACAACACATATGTCTGGTTCATGTACATGGATAGCTTTGGAAATCTGTCCCCTAAATTATTCAATCGCGTGACGAGGTTATAACAGTCTGCACAGCCTTACTGACAATAAGTATTAGCAGTGAAGTCAGGAAGTGGATTCACCACGTGAATGGTGTACAGATACCAGGATGTAGCACTGAGATGGAGCTGTGTGCTTCCACAGAGGTGTTCAAACAGTAAGTAATTAAACACTGAAGCAACAAATTTAAGCTGGTGAAAAACTGCAAAAGCTGGTTCTTGGAATATCATACTAACATATTTTCGTGTTATGTGACAACATATTATAGCATAACAGAAAAATGTATAAAAAATCACATTAAAATATGTTAGGTGGAAAAGCATTAACATAACATACAGACATTTTCTAAAAAACATTTTTCTCCTAAATATAAATGCATTTTGCTGTTTCATTCTCTGACTTTCCCAGAAAGTCACACTGGGTCACTGTGTAAGTAATGTAAGCAAGGCAGTGGCTGGGGGCTGGCAGATTAAGATCACATTTTCAAAGCAGTTTTATTCCTTTAGTCTCTCCTTCTGATTGTTCATGTTCCTGTTTTGAAGTATGTTGAGGTGAGCCGCAGTTTTTCCACAAATTTCAATTTTGAATTTTGAATCAGTCCTCAAATATTATTTGAAACAGCTTTTGCAGGATGACACATAGACAAATGGCAGCTTCCTGCAAAGGACTGCAGCAGTTTGTGTCCATCTCTTCTTTTTCTTCATGTGTCATCACATGGAAATAATAGCAAATGGCCGAAGATACCTACAGCAACACCTGTATCACCATGGAGCTGTTACAGCCCTCAATACTCTTCACCAGTGTGACAGTCATCAGTACTGTTCACCAGCATATGAACTCACAGAGAAGCACCTGTAAGCCACACTATGAAACATGTCCCTGATATAGGCATTTTATCTTGACCTCGGCACAGATTTTTGTGTACTCCAGCAAATTTGGGGTGTATGAATTGTCTCTGGGGTACGTGGTGACTTTACAAATTTAAATGAACAATGTGCAGCAGTGATGCAAGACATACCACCATGGAGACAGAGGGGAATTATTCCCACAGGCTCCTCTCCAGCAATGACCCTGCCCATGTGTTCTTGATGCTCGGTCTGTAATTGTCTACTCGGACCGTGACTTTGCACAATAACTTACTTCCAAGGAACAGTCATTCTAGCTACCTGTAACATGGATTGTATCAGTGGAAACACAGTACTTTTTGCTTCCACTGGCATGCTCAGAAAAGGGCATAAAGATTCTTGTCTCCATCCACTGTAAAATAAGCAAAAAATATCAGTGTCAGATAAATCAGGAGGTGCTCTGGCACGCATGCTTCAGTTCTGCAATGAATCTCAAGATTAAGAAAAAATGACATGGCAATGAAGCAATGTTTGTTTTAATCAATTTGTTTACTTATAATCTTCAAATACATAAAATAGTTTTATTTAAAGGAAAAGGGTGCATGATGTTTATTATTTGTACCTTCCTCCAAGGTCCAGTAGTTACTGTGCCTGCAATTTATACACTGTAAAGTATAGAATCATAGAATATCCTGAGTTGGAACGGACCCATATGCTATAAAATTTTGGGAGATACTGGTCTGATGATACTCACTCCTGCTTGTCCCAAAGTAAATGAAGAGAGACTTTGTTGTCATTTGAGAGACTTTACATAGTGCAAAACCAGGGAAAATCAGACTACCCATTCCTATGATAGCCTAGAACTAGGTCCCTGAAAACTGCTGGATCCTGACACTCAGAATAAAAGAATCATAAAATTGTTAAGGTTGGAAAAGACCTCTAAGATGATCAAGTCCAATTGTCAAGCTAGCACCACCACTATGTTCAACACTAAACCACGTCCTCAAGTGCCACTTCAGCACACTTCCACCTCTTGTTCTTTTGTTGGCCTTTGTTTCCTTCACTGGAAGCCAAACTGAAGTGACTTTGCCATCCCTCTCCATGGTGTTCACTTCATGAGACAGATGACAGGATCCATTTTCAAATGAGCCACATGTTACAAAGAATCTTATATTTATCTTCTTAATAGGAAATGTACCAAAAAGAAATCCAGGCTTGGATTAAAACTAAATAAAGCCAAAGTGAAACAAAATGCAGAGAAGCTTACATATTTCCTCATCATAAGCACAAATAGTTGTTTTGCCTGCTGCCACAATTTCTGAAGTCTGCATCAACACTCTTCTCCTTTTTAAACCAGGGGGTCTAATAACTCATATTGAAACATGATAGTGGAGATACCACATTCTACCATATTTTGGTTTAAGTTGTGCTTCCTCAACACAAAAAGTGAGTTTGCCCACAAATGTATTTGAACAAGAACCAGTCCTTTCAGCTGTCTGATTCTACCTGTATCTGTAAATCCTGCCCTCCCACTTTCAGTGGTTATTTTTGTCCTCTTCTTTCTGATTGCTGAATTGCGTTTATATTTACTGTCTGCAAAGGTAAAAGATTATTTATTGGGATTTTTTAAATCCTTTTCTTTCCTCCCCATTTTCTGAGGGAGGCATTAACCTAGAGAGTCACGAGGACATCATAATTTATCCATCTACCACATGGTAAAATGCTTATCTTATGGATAAGAAAGTATTTCATATGCCAAAATATTTGCAATTTCAGCCCTAAGTTTTAGTCCAGTTCCTGTCAGTACTTGCCAAAAGTAAATTACCAGCATTTGTTTTGTGGCTTGTAGAAAAAAAGTGAATTGGTGCATCTTGGAATACACATCATACAGTCTCAATTTAGTTGGTATTCTCTTTGGTAGTCCCTTAAGAGAGACAGCTAACTGCCTGGATCCTGAAATTAAAAATGTCTAGTTTTTTATTTAGGAATTAAATATACAAAATAAAAAGCACAAAATGAGGACAATATTCTTTTCATAGATTTTTTTAAAGCAGCAAATCCACACTTACAGGAGAAGAAGATAAAGATATTAAGAAGAAAAAATCTAGACAACAATAATTAATTAAATGCTCAAAACCACAGAAAAAATGTGAAAAAAATTTCTCCAATTCAAATGGTGAGGTAAAGTGCTCTTTTATGTTCCATTTCACATCCTGCAGGAACAATAACATTCTTTTGAGAATCAAAACTGAAATCCAGACATTTTTAGCTCACAGGAAAATATGTGTTTTGATTGAGCATTTATATGAGATTAGAATTCTTAAATATCAGTCTAATTATCCACATAAAAATAATCTTAGAAAGATTTCTGAAAAGTTACATGTGAATAACAGTTGCAGAACAAATTGTAAACCAGACTCTAGTAATTGTAGCTAGTGCAATCAGGCCCTCAGCCATCATCAGAATTTCAATCAGAGGAAGGTAAATCCTGTGCAGTATAGAGGCATGTATATATTAGTATTTAGATATTTTTGTGCCCTTCATTGCCAAATTGTCTCAAAAACAATGTATCATGTCAGAATAAGGAAAACGAGAGGTGAGATGGGGAAGAAATAATTATTAATATTATTAACCAACAGGAAAATGAGCATCAGGTAGACTAGGGGTTTGGTTATTATTGAAACTGTAGGAATAGCATGGATTATGTCTCTGAGGCATAACAATAGCAGAGTTTTGTTCTTTGTGTTTGCTCATTACGGTGATATGTATTCATTACTGACCACTATTCACTATTGGTTGCGATCATTTCAGTGCTGGATGTTTCCCTGGCTTCAAGGAGGTGTGGGTGGAAAAGGAGTCAGTTCTAAACTCCACTCACTCCTACTCTTCTTGCTTCTGAAAGAGCAAGTCTTATACCTTTCCCTTCTTTTCATAATCAGTCATCATCTACTATTAATTGGTTTATGCATATTAAGAAAGAGAATGTGCGACAGACTCGGAAACCAAACACAATTCACTCAAACTCAAAGTCCTACTTTACTCCATAGTCTGTCCTTCCTTTATATTGCCATTAAAGAAGAGTAAAACAAACATCCATCATTCCTTTCTAGGTTCACCACAGTGAGTCTGAGTTTCTATCCCCAAGGATTTTGCATTATATGTTTGCATTGTCTACTTTACAAGCAGTCATTTTAGTAGCTGGTGGGACCTCCAATGGTAGACTATCCCCTACTCTTGCTGAAGGATGACAACAGTGATTTATTAGGTCTTTCCTTTTTGTAACTACCATGATACGGTAATGAGCAAGTATTCACTTCACACTTCTCTTCCTGATAATCTACTGGTATAGATCTGTGGTTTCCTTTTAATGTCTGGTTCATTAGATGGTATAAATGTGTGTAGCATTTTTAGCTGTGGTTGAGGAAAGCAGGGAATGTTGAGGTTAAGGTTTATTATGACTGTCATGTTCAGGAATGGAGAGCTATATACTATTTCTGCTCTGAGTGTCTGCACATAACTCCAATTGACACTGGAGTTATGCATTTGCCTGAAAGCTGTTTATCACTCTGTGAGTACTTGCTGTTTCTAGGGGTGATCAGAACAGAATACATCTGAGTACCAATTATTTTGAACCTCCTTGAAACTTTCTGCACAGCTTGGTTAAAGGAATGATAGCATAGTATTTAGGAATGCAAAATCCAACAGGTAATAGTTCTGTCCCTAAAACCACAAACACAAAAACATTAAGAATATCCAACAGTATCATTTATTATGTAGAGGGCACTGTACAGTTGCGCTCCCCTGACACTTGCAATACAAGTGCTTCATGAGGGAATAAACCCCTGAAAGCTTGGTTGCAATTTACTTCTTTACTTCCTGCACACAGTAACAATAATAATTGAATTCAAAAGCATTTTAAAATTCATAAATATATAAGTAGCCATTATCTAGTGGAAAACATATGTCTGACTATAGGACCTGATTCCCTACTCAGTTACTCCAATTTTAAACTAATGTAACTCGACGGTAATCAATGAGGGGGCTGTGGTACAACTGAAGCAGCATAAGGCAAATAATATTTTTAGGACATGTAAGGGCTGTTTTGCTTAAAAAGAAGGCTAGCATTTTCATTGTGTGTTTATTTTGGGTACCTTAAAACAAATGCCTAGAAAAAGAGGCACTCAGAATAACTGGGTACTTTTTAAACCTGCTTCTATTATGACTGACAGAAAGCTAAGAGTATTTAGCTACATATTTCTATCAGAGGGGGGAAAAAGTGCTGGGGTTTTTCCTTTTTGTGGGGTAGAAATTTGTTTTTAAAGTAACAAAATGTAGCTGCTCAGTAATCTAATAAGAAAG
This sequence comes from Origma solitaria, assembly GCA_013397895.1. NCBI lineage: Eukaryota > Metazoa > Chordata > Aves > Passeriformes > Acanthizidae > Origma > Origma solitaria. Next base: position 2,358,958 of record VZRL01005208.1, on the reverse strand, counting down.
TGATTTCAGCCAGAATTTGTTTTGATGGTTAAGACAAAATTTCATAGGTTAGTAAATGGAAAGTGAACAGGATGATCTTTATACGTTCATAAATGCAAACAGTTTAAGACCAGAAGGAGACCATTAGAGTCTTCAGTCTGAGCTATTTTCTCTTCAATTTAACCCAAAATATCTCTGCACTGAGCAGACTTGAGTTTGGCTGAAGGTTTTTTTTTTTAAAAAGGCATCCCACCTCAATTTTTCTGAAAAGCATTGACTCCTGAAGTGTTAATCATTACACTGTGCACTAATAAAGCATGTGTGGAAAGCAGAATAAGTAATTCACAATGCTAAATTTATATAAAACCAACAATCCTCCCCTGCTGCTCCACCCAGCTCCTGTGGAAACCTAGCACCATAACCTAGGGGATGAACACAGGAGAGCACAAGGCTCTGGTGTTATTTGCACCCTTCGGATAGCTAAGCTTCCTGTGGAGGGTCTGCTGTGGAATTTCAAAGACAATAAGCAAACTTGCACCAGACAAATAAAGTTGCATTCCTTTACATTTTAGATGTGAGACATAAAACAGATACAGTGCTGTTCAATCCTTTATCAAGGTGACACAACCACAGAAAGCTTTGATGCTGTCTATTGCAAATCTCATGAGAATTTGAGTAGGAAACAAAATCTGATTAGTTTGTTTGACTCGCCTTTCTAACTACATACATTCAGAAAGGGTTTCTGTACAATTCTCTTCCCCTCTCTTTATTGTGTGGTTTGCTTTGTTTGCTTGAATTTAAAACTGCCATTACGTGAAAGTGTTGCAAGTATAAATAATTTAGAAGGTAACTCTGTGGGGATACTAATAATAAGTTCCTGCTTTTTCTAATAGCAACTCATTATGTTTCTGAGAACTAGTATTGAAGTTACACAATATCAGCGTGTTCACAGATATTGTGGATGTTGACAATAAAATAATTTTGACATCTTTTTAATTAAGTGTATTTTCCTCCTTTAAAATACCCCTTTTGTTTGCAACTGATTTAAATTCTCTAAAAATACCCAAAGGCTTCTTGAGTACAGAGATTGATGGGCAGACAGATACATCCATCTGGTTTTATCTGTCTTAAGTGTTTGGATGTAATACTTTTCCCCAATAAGAAGCCACAACGATACAATTATCTATCAATGCACAATTACTTCTAAGGGAAATCTAATCAGTTAATAGAAGTTAAGAAAGACAAATGTACAAAGGTAATAAGTGGTCCAAACTCAAACAGTCCTACTCTGTTCACTTTCATTTAAAGGAAAGGAAAAGGTTTTAATGGGGCTTCTCTTACTTTTAACCCATCATTTTATAAATTGCTTTGCCAACCCTTCACAGCAAAATAGTGATTTTAAGTAGCCAACATCAAGCTCAGGTTGTATGCACTTGGTGGTAATGATAGTGTAATTGCCCTTTCAGACTTAAGTAAGTCCAACAGTTGAGACTTTTTTTCTCATTTTTGTATTTTTTGTATAGTCTCCAGTAAAGGAATAGGTGATGTCAGTCTGAATAACTGTTGCTTAGAGAAATCAAGCTCCTTATCATGCTAACCTCATCCTGGGGTCTTTGAGAAAGTCATAGGGCAGGCAGGCACTGTTTAAAGCAGTCATAAGTAATAGCCTACTTCGTGCTCTGCACACAACAAACAGAGAGGATTAAACAACTGATACGTTGTGTATGTCTACACTGGCATGTGTAGAGGCTATACTCTCACAGAGATGCACAGTGTTTCTCGCTTCTTTGGACTATATCATGGAGAAAGATATTGGTTATAGATAATCATAGTGTTCAAAGCTAGATTTTGGGTTTGTTGTTTGGGGGACTTTTTAACAAACATTGCTTTATCAGAAACAAACAGAGCTTTATCAGAACCACATTCACATCTTCTGTTCCAAAGTGTAGCTGTGTTGTGATGATTCTCAGGGCAAGTTATTTAGCTGTTAAAGGATACATAGTCCATTCAAATAAAACAGAACTCAAGAACTGGGAGGAAAGTATCACTCACTTTAAAATGGGGTGGAAAGCTTCACACTAGTGACTGTTAAAATTACTGATGAGGTGGACAGCTGCAGATACTGCAGGTTGCCTGCCTAACAAACTATTACAATAAACAGAGTGTTGGCTAAATGAAGTTCATGTTTTAGTATTATTTTATCTCTCCAGGTCTATAAGCTGGTGAACAAAATTGACTGTGAACCCAGAGCAAGATTCTTAAATATGAGTTTTACTTCTCCATACTCCTCTCACATTCATTCCCACTGTCCCAAACCCATATGCATTTCCTAGTGCTCCTCGTGCTCTTTTTCTCACACCTACAGTGTCCACCCCTCTTCCTCTTTCCACTTCAACAACATGTCTCTTTTGCTTTTGCCTTCATCTCTTCCCACCTTGATGATTGTAGACCTCTGCTCCCAGGACTAAGTCCCAGTTCATCATCCCCCCTTAATGTATCAAATGCTGGTGCTTTACACACACATCAAAAAAAAAATCACCTCTTTCTTCAGGCACTTCAACAACCTTCCTCTGTCCTTTTCTGGATCAATTTCAAAATTGTCTTCTTTAAAAAAATGTTCAAACCTACTTCAACATAAATGTCTCTTCCCCTCCCTCCCTCCCCTCTCTCCTCTCTTCTCACTTTGTCTAGTGCTGTCCTCCCCTCAGTTCAGCAATCTCAGTTGAAAAATACTTCCTCTCTATGATAGCTCCCATCTAAAGAGCCTTTCTGTATCTAAAGAGCCTTTCTGTATCATTGGCTAGCCATATATTTTCTCCTTTGCCTGTACATACCTCTTAATTTCTCTCCATGGAAACTGGTTTGGGACAGAGTTCATGGGGAAGATTAATACTGTATGGCATGCTTAAGCAGTTATTATAGGTCTGTGCTATATTGGAAAAAAACAGAGTATGATCTTGGTAGCACTTGGAATAAATTTGGCAGAAGGATTAAATGGGGGATTTTTGTCTGGATGCAAAACACGCCCACAAAGATTTTCCCTTTCCAATTTTTTATCTGTTTTTGCTACACCTGAAAATGAAGTGTAGATACCCATCTTAGCTGCACATCTTTGCATCAGATTTGTCCTAACAATGAGGTATATGGAGCTGTGAAATTTGTAGAATTTCACATTATGATGTTTTCATATTTGTTCTTTTATAGACCCTAGTTTCTTCAGCTAAAGGAATACAGGTCCTCTAGATACATTTTTTTTTTTTACTGGGAACACATGTTTTCAGGTATCAAAAATTAGGCAGCTAACTGGACCACTCATCTCAGCAAAACTGATTGGTGGTTAAGAGACATACATAAAGTACAGCTGGATTTTTCAACTCAGGCTTCTGCCAAATCCCTTTTAGAGTGCTAAATTTTTCTTTTGCTATTGACACTATATTTGTTTTTATTTATTTCACTGACTCATAGAGCTAATGCACTTCCTGAAACATCTCCGAGAACTCAGGTGAGACACCACAGGCTATGCTGTCTTAGGCTAGGATTTACTAGAATTAAAGCAGAGGTGGCATTACTAGGGTCTGCTAACTTCATGTGATTTATAAAGATATATAAAGCAAATCTTTTATGATTACAATGATGCTAAAAAATTTGTGGATGATAATACAGTCACACTGGAAAGACTGATTATAACAGCTGGGGAAGAATCAAGAAAAGGAAATGGAAGCTTAATTCTCCTTTCATTAGTCAATCTGAATAGTTGTCTTTATTTGTTGCTTTTATTATTCTGTTTTACAAGGATGCAAGTTTACAAGTTTGCAGGTAGAAAGGCATATTTGATTTCCAAAGTAGTTAAATGCTACAAGATTTTCACTATCAAATGAAAGATTTGATTATTCCTAGGAAATTAAATCATTGAAAATTTTAATAATTCAAAGCAAATAACAAAGAATAATTTTCCCTTCTAATTAATTGATTTATCTTCCTAAGTTTTCTTCAATTTTTACAATTAAATAGAATAAAAGCATTACTTTTATTCCATTTATAGTTAATTTCTTATCAAATTAGTTTTTAAATTCTTATGCACACAAGTATGATGTTGAACTACTTTGTTTGAAGATGCCACCTGTGAATTTGGTGCATATTTGTCTCTTTTCACTGGCTTTTTTTTTTGTTTTTGTTTTACATATTTCTATTTACCTTAAATTTTGTGTTTCTTTCAAAGGTTGGTTAAAGATGCTGTAAAACTTGGCTTGAACTTCTTATGAAAGTGTTATTATAATATTGGCTTGTAAACTAATTAAGCCACAATAAAAGATATGTGTAGCATATTTCATAAAGTATTTCCTCATTAATATATTTGTTAGATATGTATCACATTTGAGTTGCATATGAGTGTCAAGCACAAACCCTGCAATCTCTAGTTTAAGCTAATCTTTACCTTTTGCCACCACTGAATTTTCCTTGCTATCGTCTCATTGCTATCTAATCCCAAGAATTTTATGAACTTTTGGTCCACATACGCTTGTTTCCATTGGTGAGCATGCACAAAACTGCATAGAATGGGATATAATCGGGAAATCTGGAACGGTAACCTGAGCAGTACTGTAAGTGAGATATTGCCTTGTTCATGGTTATTTTATTATAGAAAGGACCTCCAGGACAGAGGAGTAGCAACACAAATACATATACAATGACAAATAGACAGTAACACGTTCCACAATGACACAACTTTCAACACAAAATCAGCCTTGCCTCACTGTATTTCCCCATGGGCCAAACTCAGCCAAAGTTCTTGTCGTATATCAGCCATACCAAGCTTTACACAAAAGAGTCAAATGGGGTAGAGGCAATGCTATCCTCAATGGCTCATTGGCTAGAAAATTCACTTGTTAAATAGAATATATGTTTGCAGGTCTTCTCTTCGTCTTGATTTAAATCAATGTCTTAACTGTTCCAATTGAGTTGAGTTTCCCAATCAATGGGCTATTGAACATAATGCTCCATCTTTACTCTTCTTCACTATCATGCCTTTCTTGTTCTCCTGATTTCCAGTTCTTTTATGTATGTAACAACCTACCAGTAGAACAAAATTAATTATGAACATGGGCTTGACTGTACAGCCTCTGGGTAAAGGCTCCAACTCCATATGTGTGAAAGTTAAGTTCTGGTTAATTATGACTATATAATTGCTTAATTCAGGTGGAACATCTTCAGAACATGAACTGAAAGGTCTTTGTTTACTGTACTGAATATGTGGGTGATTCAGATACTCTTTTAGAATATGACGGACCCATGCTCAAGTCTGTGTTCCAAATCAAGCAGGATAGGGAGGCAAAACTTGATCTCCGTCTTTCCAGATAAACAGCCAAATAATTATGGTGTCAGCTAAAAAGGGGAGATATTTATCTGTGTTATTTTTTATAAGGAAGAACTGGCCTGCCCTAAGATGCCCGTCTCTCTAAAAGGATCCATAGGAATCCTGACTTGACATAAGTGTCTAACTCAGAGATAGAGCATGGTTACTGCAGAAAGTAACTGACTGTTAGGAAACACAAATACACAGCAGCAAAAATGATGGGATGGGTTCTAAAAAAGTAGAAATCTACATGCCTAAAGAATTTAGGCATTTTCAGTATTAAGTGAGGGCTTTTTTTTTTTTTTTTTTTTTTGACAAGAAAATGTAGTTAGGTATCTAAGTCCACCTTCTGGTGATTCCTGGAACATCTAACCATAGACAGAAATTTCCTTGAGAGCAGATCATCTACCATTTAGGCACTAGTGTCAACATCCATTTGCTAATACTGCCTTCTAACTCAGAAACTCACTGAACATTTGGGATTAGCTTTACAGGGCCTATGATGATTTTGATAGCAGAACCTGGTAATTTTGAAAATTTCCCTTATACATCTGAGTGCTTTACTAGACCAGGATGAAGTGATCAACATTGTTGGATATGGCCCTGCTATTACCAGTTATGTGGGCTCAAATGCAGGTTTAGATGCCTTTACCCCTACACAGGTAGGAACAATTAGTGAAGTTCTGAAAATTAAGCCTCAACATCCTATCAGTCAGAACAGTCAGAGTTATATTGAAATCCATCAGCAGCCAGTTATTAAAATTATGAAAGATCACACACAGTTTCCAAACTGCTCTCATAAAGAAAGAAAGGTAAATATTAGATAGGTTATATAGATTGGGTTTCATTTCATGACATATATATATCAATTGTATGCAAAATATGTGATAGTGGAACACATTACAGAACTAGCCAGTTCTGACTAAATAAATACATGCACAGTTTCAGATTTCTTTCTGTGGTAGGATTTAGTTTTCACATGAGCTATTTAAGTGGCAATGACTGCATTAAAAAAACTTCTCCAGCTACCCATCCTTTAAAAGAAGAAAGAAAAATACACTAATAGACCTTTCTTTAGTTGGGAAAGCCAACAACTGAAACATGGTGCACTTGAGCACAGGCTTCTCCAATGCTCTGCTCTTCCCATAAGCCAGCTGAATACTGAAATCAGGAGAACCCAGCCTTCCAAATGCTTCAGAAAGAACAAGCCTTCACGGTTTGGGTTTGCAAACCTTCACTATTCTTGCTTGCTCAGAAGATAGAAACTCATTTGAAATGGCAGAGAGAGAAGACATGTTATAACATTCACATATATGTCCTAAATCACAGCATATCTGTGACATCTAGGACCCTTGCAGAGCACCAGCAAGCTTTATCACTGACACGCCAGTTGTACTTCGCAATTACCTCTGGGGAGCCAGCAAGGTAGGCCAGGGAGCAAGACTGAGCCCTGGAGAGACAAAGCACTGGTCAGAAAGCATGAGAGCCTGGGATACAGAGTGATAGGCTCAGGAAACAGCTTCACAGAGGTTTTTAATTTTTCCATTCCAAACCAGTTTGGCTTACAACTAAGACACAAGGATCCATAGATTCTTTTCATATATAACAAACTCTCAAAAATGTTTCTAAAACATTTCCCCCCAATTCATGTGGAATACAGAGAACACAAGATGGGATGAGAGAGAGCAAAAGTTTCACCAGTATGACACTGGGAAGATCTGTATATTTACCCCTTCATTTTAGCATACTTAATAGAGTTGTCCCACACTTGTTCTGCTACTAGATCCTCACTGGAAGCACATATACTGTAGCATGGCAGGATGCAGTCTCATGGCCTCTGTGGTATTGACACATCTTTACATACTAAGCCATTAGACCCTCTGGTTGGATAAAGTCTTGCCACCAATGTTGCAAAAATTCAAGGGAAAACATTAACACCTGCATCTACAGAAAGAGAGATTTACATAAGCAGAATCTCCAGTATGCAGACAGTGCAAAGAGCAAAACACAAGGGATATCAGCATGTAGGTATGACTTACTGAGAGGTTATTAGGTGTATCCGGATAAGAGCTGTAACTTGGGAAAGGGGGAGATGTATTTATACATAGTGTATTATTTATGCCCATTACTTCTAATTGCCTAACTAGTTCTCTTTCCTCTCACGTATACTTTAGTACCCACCAACCAAAGAAAGATGTCTACAGCTAAATATCTGCCAATTATTATGGACTTTTGTTTAATATTCTATTGTTCCACTGACAGCACAGTTTTTAATATATCATTTTATACTATCCTGTACATCATCATTTTCCTGCCTCCCTTAGGGCTCTGGCTGTAATAGTTCTTATTTATTTCCACAAGCTAACATATATGCAAAAGATCTTGTAGTCATGATGTTGCCCCTCACCTCTTCCCATCTTTATTTTTGTAATCCTTTTTTGTCTGTTTTTAAAGTTACAGTATAAAGAAATGTGAACACAGCATGTGTGTAGACAGAAACCAGGGTCAAACACACAGCTTCTCTCTTCCTCAGCAGTGTTATACTGCAGCCTTTTCTTGTGCCCTGTAGGTTTGGGTTTTTAGCTAATAAACTTGAAAACAGATCATAAGGGAAATAAAGGAAAACTCTCTTGCCATACCAATGGGTAAAGCAGGACTTTAACAGCCTGTGTAGTAACTGATTGCCTCATGGAATCTGCTCAGCACCTTCTAAGAGAACGAATGAAGCACTGACTCTGGGCTGGCAGTGCAGCAGTCTGGGTGGTTGCATCAAATGCTATTTCTTATTGAGTTCTTGTTTTGCCAAATGCTTTTTTTGAGGAGAATCTGCAGGAGTATAAGCTGGAGGTGCTTGCAACTGCATTGCTGTGTCTGAAACAGAACAGACACCTTTAGGATCGTAGTTTTCAAACTTTCAGCAGCGTGTTTCTATAAATATATTTTGGCTGTGTTTTTTTTAAAGAGGGCTCTTTAGATCCAATTTCCTGACATTCCCTGGTTGACAGGTAGAAAAATACACTTCTTTTTTTTTTTTCCTACAGATTTTAATAACAATGAAAAAGTGTACAAGCTTCATGGTCAAGACAGGACAGTGGGTACAAAAAATAGTTATCTTAAGGCAAAATTTACTGTCAGGGAAAATGGAACATTCCTTCTGAACTCACGAACTGGTAGTGCATGTGCAGGTTGGTTGTAGATGGTTGCTACAATAAGGCTTCTTTCATACAGGTGTGTTTATGCCCCAGGCTTGCTGGCCACAGTCCATTCCATTTACAGAAGCTGAATTAAACAATAACTACCGCATTGCAAAAAGAAGAAGGGGAAAAAAAAGGTGAGCGTCAAAGGAGATGCCTGAGAGCTTTGTTAGGGCCAAGAAAAACCCTGTTGCAGTTGTCAGAGCTTGTTGATGTTGCAGAGAATGGCACTTTTTTTTTTTTCTGCTGGATTTTGTGGTTCTGCCTTAGGAAAGAAAGTAAAATAGAACGGAAGAACAAAGTCCTACTCTATAAATCAGCAGCTGCTCCTTGCCAGATCAAAGGAGTGACATTTTTGCTCCTGGACTACTTGTCCACTTTAGGTGCTTGACAGACAGCTAACAGCTGGCCTGTTACATAGTATAGGAGAGTTGGGCTACATCTTCTTCAGAGTAGATGACAAGCTAATCAGAGATACCATAGCACAGGACATGTGAGTGCACCTTGATCTCTTCAAACATACCCACTACATAATTGCTAAACACCTTTATGCATTTTTGGCAAGTTGCTACTTAGGTAGTTTCCACTGAAAAGTAAGGAGAATTAGTGCTTTAATGTTATTTGATCAGGGAAGTTAAACAGATGTTAAATTTGTTGACAACTCTGATTTTTGGTCAATTTAGAATTGATTTTTTAAAAATTAATACATTAAATATTGTTAAGTTAAAAATAGGTGTAAAACACTTAAATGTGGTATTATTCAAAAACTATACTTTGTTTGAGGTTTTTTTAAAGTTACCTAAAATGAGATCCCTCAGCTCCCGATTGCGTTTTCAAGACTGTTGGACCCTAATTTGTTTTGAAAATCTTTTCCTAGGAGTTTAAGATGACAAATTAACACATCTTTAAATGCATGAGTTGCTTAAGATAGTATAGATTTGTTGTCTACCTTTAACATGAATTTCTAAGTGCTGGCAAATCAAAGTGCATGCCAAATTAGCTAAAATTGTATTTAGCATCTCCACAAGACGTATGTATACAAACTTGGAATTTTAATGTCAGTAGTAAAAATTTCAAAGTGATTCAGTTTCTAGTTGATTCCCATCTGCAATAAATCAAGTACTGGATGAGGTTAAATACTATGGCTTGTGTCTATTGACTTTGCATTTTATCTGTAAGATATGAATAGCTAAGGAAGTATGTATGTTTGTCTCCTCCCTTCCTTTCAAGTATCTTTAAAAGATCACTTTTACCGTGCGTGGTAAAAAACTATGTATGAACAACCTGATGGCACTGTCAAAAGAGGAGCAGCCACCTCCGGCGTGCGTTCTGTGGCTTCAGGTGGCACGCACCGAAAGGCGCTTGTTTGCCACCAGAACCACGGGGGAATTAGGGATGACACTTTTGCACTTAGGCTGAGGTTTGCTGGGCGCTCGTCAGGAAAGCTGTGCCCACCCGCGGCAGGGCCGAGTGCGGGGCGGAATGCCACGGCGCGGCTCGCACCGAGCGCGGCCGGGCGGGCCCTGGCGCTGCCCGG
>VZRL01005208.1:2341926-2348803 GCA_013397895.1 Origma solitaria | reverse complement strand
GGTGGAAGGGCTGGCTGGATGCGGCCTGGGCGCGGGGCCGTGCAGCCGCGGGGCGCGTGGGGAGCAGCAGCGAGCCCCGGCTGCGGCCGGGGCCTGGCCTGCCCTGTCGGAGAAGCCCCAAAGCACAAGCCCCTGCCCCGGGGCGAAGGCAGGGCGGCTCTCCCGGTTCGTGCCGCAGTGACGGCCCCCAGGGCCTTCCTCGGCACGGCCAAATCGTTCCTCCGCGCTCCCGAGGAGTGATCTGCTAACCGAGAGTTACACGTTTAACGAGGCGGATTTTCCTCTGAGGTGAATAGATGCCCGTCTTGCCAATTCTCATGATTTTATCGCAAGACTCAAGTTAATTCATGTTAACTCCAGGTCCCAGCTCCAGGAGACAATGGTTATGTGAGAATCTTTTCAACTAAGTTTCTAGATTTTGCGGCTGAGAAGAGCATTTTAAAAATGTGGCGCAATGACTGAAAAAATCTCAAAGTAAACACTGGGAAGAGCGCTGTTTAAATTTCTGATTTTTTTTAGGACAGTCTCACAGTTACAGATGAGCAAAACTATAATTTCCAACTACTGGCAGCTCCAAATGGCACCACGTATTTTTAGGAGGTTCAACATAAACATCGAAGATGTGGCAGAAGTCTTTGGGATGGTTAGCACCTACCTCAGGCTGCCTCAGGCACCCAGCTAAGTTGCTCTCTCTCATCTTCTGGAGCCTCCTCTTCACCAAACGTGGATGCTGACTTAGGTCCTTTGAATCACTCCTTTGACAGATGTGAGATACCTGAATTAGCTTTACAAAGTCGGTTTAAACAGCCCTTAACCCCCCTTCTCTAACAAGGCTGTGCAAAACTAGGTGAAGCTTTGCCAGGGAATAAACCTGCCTGTCCCTCCCGCTTCCTCTCAACAGCAATCACATAACTGACTCCATTTCTCAATATTCATGACTTAGGGAAGCCTTATTTAGATGGCTCATTTCCAGGTGACTAACTCAGCTTTTTAAAATTTCCTATAAGGAATGCTGCGAATATGAGTTGGTAACCAGGTGTGGCATACATTCGGTGAAGCATAAACAAGGGCTTTTTCAACTGTTTTTGTACATACACATGCTGAAGGACACCTAAACCTAATTCTGTCAGTTTGGAATACATAGTAGAGGGAGAAGTTAAATAAACTAAGATAAAGAGATTTTACTTGCTTGGATAAAAGTTTAGGTAATAGACAAAGACTGCTATAAAGGCAGGGGGGTGGATATTGATGAAAGTGTTTCTGCAAATTACTCTTTTCTAATGCATTCTTTCAGACTGCTCTGAGAAGCTCATGACTTTTAAAATTATTTTTTCTGCCTGGGAAAGAAGTAATTTTCTAAGTTACTTGGGAAAACATTTTTTGTGACTCTTTCATTGGTTATTTTCCCTTCAAAATTAGGGCATTCTTGGGCAACAAGGGATCAGTGTAGCATATGCACTTGAGCTAAACACTGACATGTTCATAGCCCAAATACTGAAATATCATTTAGGCAAAGATTTATTTCCCCATCCAAGGTGAAAACATTTAGATTATTTTTTAGAATACATTCTTAGACTCTTACTCAGCAAAAACATTGAAGCAGGTGCTTAGACCCCATTTATTCTTCAAGCTTAGCTCCCATTTATGTAGGTTTAATAAGCGTTGAGCTCGTCTACATTTGGCAGGTTTTTGAAAAATCTTGCGAGTCTGTTCCCCCTGGCACCTAAAAATTTTTAAAATTATTTTTTCATTCAGATGACAGAAAGCAAGCAATTCTAACCCCAAATTAATGTTGCTATTGTCATTACCTGTATTTTTATTATTTCTATGACTAAGTCTGTGAAAATGTTCATTCAGTACTTCTGTCCTTTTCAAGTCTAAGAGCAGAAGTGTCTTGGGCTAAAATTTAGTCAAAACTTTCCTTGTCATTAATCCTTTTAGAGAACTGATTGTGAATTCCTCTCACAAATTTGTTTATTTCTCTGGTTTTCACATAAAGAATTGAGAACCGATTTATGCAGTGGCTGGTTTGTTAAATAAATTCAATATTTTAGCACCTCGTTTTCTGGGATGGATATTTTAAGTGGAAATCCAGATTGAAGACTGACACTGAAGTTTTGAGTTGTACGTGGTGGCTCCATGTTGTTCCTCAGTTTCTCATGGGGAGCAATCTATGCTGCTGGGGCGGGAGTGGTTCAGTTTGGCACCAGTTCATCTCACAGAAGATATTAGACATACAGACAAGTGACGGGACTTAAATATCACTCTCTGCTTGAGTTCAGATTAGACCCTAAGTTGGGAATGAATTATAGTTTCCTAAGCATTCATGCACTTCATCCTCCTGAAACAAGACCTGTTGTGACCCTACATACTTAAAGTGAATTTTCCGTGATAGCCATAAAGTAAAGCTGGAGATGTTTCTAATTCTGATTGTCAATCAGTACAGTCACTAACAGTTCATTTCCAGAATTAATCTTAGGCAGGTTCAGCTATGGTGTGGTCACAGTGTTTCAAAATATATGTACAGTATGTATAAAAAAGACAATGGAAAAAATAACAAAATCATTTTCAAGTTTGCCAGATTTGAACAAGCAGATTAACAGATCACTATTTACTATTTATTCTCTTTGCACTTTGCAGAAATATGTCTCTGTGATTTTATCTGAACATTATTTATTATAAAAATAAAATTTATTAGACAAATTTGAGTTTAACATCATTTGATGTGACTTGAGATAAAATATGATAAATATATAAAGAAGATTAATTACAGGGCTTCCTATAAAGTACAGAATGTATATTTATTTTCAACAAAGAAAACCAAGTCTCTATTTCAAGAGATGTGATTAAATGCATATATTTAGATTATATTGTCATGCTAATTATCAATGGTAGGAACCAATTAGGGCTATCGCTACCAAATCACCAGACTACATTGCATATGCACTAGGGCACCTTTACTGCTCTACTTGTTTTTTTGCTGTAAGCAGATAAAAGTGAAATTGCTTCCTTTAAAAGTCCATATCATTGTACATTTTGAGCCACATCTTGTTCTTTTGTGCTTTCATAAACTGTCCTGCAAAAGTTACCAGAACTACTTGTGTGAGACAGACAGACTCTGGCTATAGGAAATAGATGTGGCTGCTTTAGCTAGCAATTAAAGAAAAAATACAAGATGCAAAAAACCTTTCGATTCAAGTGGTTATTGTTTGGATAAGCAAGGTTGGTAATCTGTCATTTGCAAAATGCTGGAAGTGAGTTTTTTATTGAGCCTGCTATGTCAATGACATGTATTTCCCAACATTACACACCTCATTTATCATTCTGGAATGAGGACCAAGTACCATATGAATGTAGAGTTTGTGAAGGTATTGCCTCACAGCCCTGGAGGCTGATGACCCCTCTTTATCTACACAGCAGGTAAGGCACAAACAGTGGCAATGTGAGCTCTCTTTGCAGTCCCCTGCCAGTGTGCCTGACTGCTAAGCTGGGGGAACAAAGGAAAGATAGCATATGGATAGCAGATTGTAGGAGCGCTGAAAGAGGACTGAGGAAATCTATGTTGGGTGTGTGGCTCTGCCAAAGATCTCTTGTATGACTTTGGCCTTGTCACTTAATCTCCTTCTGTCTCTGTTCCCCTCTGCAAACAGGGAGAAGGCGTCTTTCCCCCAGGCTTTGCCTGGAAATCTGTTCAGACTCTGAGTTCTCTTGGACAGTGTGCTTGTGAAGCATGGGGTGGAGTAAGACTGAGCTTCATTGGGTCCTCTAACTGCTGCTATCATCCAAATAATAGGAGTTACTATTAACAGCAGAGTAACAAAGAAATCCATGTCTTTTTGATAGATTTTACTCATCTTTTCAGGCCATTCTATCTTTGGCCTCTGGGTGAAGGGTATGAACAAGGTAAGCAATTAGTGTCAGGAGCAGAGCTGTGAATTCTTCTTTTATGGGGTTCCAAATAATGCTGGAAACAGTGGCATTGGTGTTTTCTTTTTTCACCTGTCTCTTAATGCCTTTTGAAGACATTTGTGCCAAAATAACATCAGAGTGTTTCTGCAACACAAAAATGAAGAGCTGTGCAAAAGGTGGTATTTTGCTTTACTTTGGCCCTGGATATGGCTCTCCGAGGGATTCAAAAAAAGCCCTCAAAAATTGTAAAGGGTAGGGCAGGAACTCTGTTTTCTACATCTCTGTTATGCACTGTGCATATTTATGGGGCAGTATAAGGAATAAATAATAATGCACAAACACTGCATTCCTTGCCCTTGTCTACCAATTGTGCTGATGCATTATATGATGTAGCTACTGTTAATGAAACCAGGATTTGATTTTTAGCTTCACCTGAAATGTATGTCTGTTTTGCACCTGCAATCTTGCAAATATAAATAATTTCATGTGTCATTTTTCAAACATACCCACTGGTGGGTATGACTGATGCCATTTATGAACAGGATTTTTTGAGGGAGCCATAGAAATGGAATTTCAAAATTACCTGGATGCCTAAAGCCTGTGCTCCTAGATCTTTCCAAGCATACATCAGTGTATCTTCTCTCTAGATGAAGTGTTGCTGGTCTAGAGGACATTGCTTGCGTCTGCTGTTATTCAGATGTGCAAAAGAAAAATGGAGAAATAATGAAATCAGGAAACAAACAAACGCTATTTTTCAGAAGTTGTAACTGCACAAATGGTATCACTTTTATTGCTTTTTTTTTTTCCACTAGGAAAACAAATATGAAGGACTCACTATTAGGGCTTGAACTCCCATTTCCAAAACAACTAGTGAATTGCCTTTAGGTAGAGTTTGCAGTGAAAGAACTGGCTTTATTCACATCAGCGGGATAAAATAAGGCCAGGATCTTCTGGGAGTGAATGGCTGGGCAAGATTGGGTTTTTAATATCCATTCCAAAGACTTAGTCTGTGGAGACTGTCAAATATGTAAGGCTGGAGCACAGTGTCCCAGTCTCCCTGCTTAGAGGTAAAGCAGATGTCACCTGAAACTGTTAAGGACGTAGAATTTTCTTAATGCTCTGCCTTTCTGTGTGAGCCCATTGAAAGAACACTTCAGAGGGCACCCATTTCTTACTAATGTAAACTTTCTGAGGAGTATCCAAAGATATGACCTCTGGGTGAACCTTTAACCTTCCCCTTAATTATTTGTTTGAAGACAGTGTGGAGTTCTCCTGCTGAGAGCCAAGGCCCATAATGCTTCGCAGCCCTGTGAGCAGGGGTGTGTGTGTGCAGGGAAGTGGAGAGGGACATAAATAAGGGGACCACCAGATGTAAATAATAAAAGTGGTTGGGGTTTAAATAAAAAAAAAAAAAAAGAGCAATTTGGTTTTCCTGAAGAGTGGCCTGATTGAAGAAAAGGGGTTAGTAAGATGGAAAGTGTGTGCGTGTGTGGAGGGGTGTTTCTGTGATTTTTTACAGGCCTAAATCAGTGTTCATTCCATTCTTTAAAACCTTGCCATCTGTATACACCATTAGAAGCTCATAGGAGAAGAGAAAACAGTCTTATCAGGCTTTCCTGTTAATCTCTATTGGCCTTAACTTTAGCTGATAAAAGGCGTGCTGGATGGAGGAGGTTCAGGTCAGGCTTCATTTGGTCAGCGCAGCAACATTACTGGAAAGCAGCTCACAAATAAGTCCTATCGGGGACCGTTGTCTCTGAGGACGGAAACACACTTCAAAATCACAGCTCTGGGGTAGGAGTTGCCTTCACTGTGCCACAATCAGAAGGGAGTAAACAAGTCTATTGGCTGTGTCTGAGTTTTTATTTTAATACCTGAAGTCATGACTAATTCTGGGGCAGGATGACGTTTCTGACAACTGAATGATACATTTCCTTAAGAATAAGGAATATCTTTTGGATGTAAACAGAGCAATGCGAAAGAGCCCTTTAGTGTTACTTGTAGCATTTATGCATCTCTCTAATGAAATTTCCACGACTGTGATTACAGAAAATGAAATTGAAGGTGTGCCACCATCCTTTATTATCTGCGAAGGAATTTAACCAGAGGGTGGGAGGGAGTGAGGGAAGCACGACAAAAGGCCTTGCGGAGTTGATGCTATATAAAGGCTAGCAATTTACTAAATGAGCAGATGAACTTAGTTTTCAGTTAACTGACTGAAAGACTTTGGTAGGCGTTGGATCGGGCCCAATGGCAATTATTGGAGGCTGTTTTGGATGATGGGCATGTTAGTATTTCTGAAGGGGATTAAACGCTAGTATTCGACTTCATTAGCACTCCTTAAGGGTCACCAGCCGAAAGCCTGAGCTGTGAAATAGCACACAAAACCTGCGCGAAGGCTCCAAAGTGTTCTCAAACACAAAGAGAAGGGACAAAAACAAGTGTGGCTCCCGAGTGATAGAAAATTGCCCTGTTTTCAAAGATATTCGGTGAATAGGCAAGTTTTTAAATTATTTTAGGGAAATTAATTTAGCTTAGCTTGTGCTGAAGTGGATTGCTGCACATTAAGCTAATAAGAAATATGCAAGCACTTATTTTTGGATTACCAGCAAAATTAAATCCAGGCTCTGCAACCAACTAACTGCCTTTACCAGTGCTCAAAAGCCTCAGCAACTGCCCCAGTTTGAGATTAAAAAAAAGGTTATTTTGGGCCTAATATTAACCACATGTACCTGTGACTGGGGGTTTCTAACGAGTTGAAAGGTGCCTGCGTTGAGGGCAGGCGAGCGGTTGCCTTGCACCGGGTGTCCCCACTCGGACACAGAGGTGGCCCCCAGCTGGCACTGACCTCCAAACGACCCTCGCCTTTACAAGCTCCAACTGCAGGAGTTGTAGAGGAGCAGAAGTCTTTCTGGGCCGGCACTTATTGCTGCTGCGCTGGTGATAAAACTTCAGACAGCCTAATTGA
>VZRL01005208.1:2329426-2336926 GCA_013397895.1 Origma solitaria | reverse complement strand
AAAAACACGACATGTACTTTTAGGGCTAAACCTTTAAGGTACTGAGCAGCAGCATACGCCATTGACTTAACTGAGTGTTGAAAGCATTCAGCATCTTTCAGGAGTTGCTTAGCACTTCAAAGATCAGGACTTTTGTTGGTATCTCAGTTTTGTTCGTTTATGCAGTTGGGTCCATTGATCTGTGTGTGGAATCTGCATTGATACTGCTTAGCAAACCCAGACAGAATATAGCCTTTTACATTTTTAAAATACCGAAGAGAAGCAAATCATATATTTACGTTCAATTGACAAGTCTTTACATATAGCCAGCGTCTTTGTAAAATTTATCGTAGGAATTCACCCACTAGGGTTTTTTTTTGAAGTACACTTATATTTTGTGATACTCAGTTGTGCTCAATATTTAGTTCTGTTATGTGCATTATCCTGCTGAATGATCAAATTAAATGCAAACTAGAATTTGAATGTCTGCAAACATTGGCAAGAATCTGCAGCTAATTTTAGATAGAAGATTTGCAGTGTCTGTTGTTTTTCCTGTTCATTTTAGATGGGTAAATTGTAAAAATGTTGAGGAATCTGACCTGCTTTTTTTTCCCCTTTTTGTCTAGGTTTGCAAGGCATGCCAGGGGACTACGTATCTCAGGGTGGTCCTATGGGTATGAGTATGGCACAGCCAAGTTACACTCCTCCCCAGATGACCCCACACCCTACTCAATTAAGACATGGACCCCCAATCCATTCATATTTGCCAAGTCACCCCCACCACCCAGCCATGATGATGCACGGAGGACCCCCTACCCACCCTGGAATGACCATGTCAGCACAGAGCTCCACAATGTTAAATTCTGTAGACCCCAGTGTTGGTGGACAGGTTATGGACATTCATGCCCAATAGTATAAGGGAACTCAAGGGAAAAACAAAACAAAAACAAACAGAAACTATTTTAAGACTTTTGAACTTTGACCAGATGTTGACACTTAATACGAAATTCCAGACAGCTGTGATTATTTTTTACTTTTTGTCATTTTTCATCAACAACAGAGGACCAACGAAACAAGAACACAAATGTGAAACCATGGGCTCACTGAAATG
This sequence comes from Origma solitaria, assembly GCA_013397895.1. NCBI lineage: Eukaryota > Metazoa > Chordata > Aves > Passeriformes > Acanthizidae > Origma > Origma solitaria. Next base: position 2,335,836 of record VZRL01005208.1, on the reverse strand, counting down.
AATATGCCCATGTACAGATCCTCTGGAAAAAAAAAAGACTCCAAGAGTTATAACTACTGTAGTATAAACATAGGAACTAAGTTAACTTGTACATTTCTGTTGATCACTCCGTTACGTTGCCTCAAATAGTTTTAGAAGAAAAAAAATCCTTGTTTTCCACACTATGTGTGTTGTTCCCAAAAGAATGACTGTTTTGGTTCAGCAGTGAAGTCACTATCCATGAAAGACCTGTTTTGGCCAGTGAGAAAAGAACTACCCTGGAGATGAAGATGAAAAGTCTTGCTGGGTCTCTCATCACTCAGAAGACTGTTCCAAGAAGGCCTTGCCATTCCCTCATTTTGTTCCTTCATAAAATGTGTCCTTTAGTTTCAAACAGATCTTTATAGTTCGTGCTTCATTAAGTCTCTCCCCATTCCTCCAAACCTATTTTTTTTTGGACTCTTCTTCAAAGAGCTTGCAGGTGAAGATTTAAAAGACAGAACAGACAGAGCAGAAGCTTCTTCCAGTAGTTCTGAGCCTTGGCTTTGGACAAAACAAAACTAAAAGTTGGGCAGCTTTCCTCAATGAAAGAAGTTACTAACGGTCTTTGCACCAAACCTAGGACTTTATCATGAACTCAAAGCTTGGGAAAAAAAAGCAAGAGAATACTGTAACAAACTTCGTACAGAGTTCGGTCTATTAATTGTTTCATGTTAGATATTCTATGTGTTTACCTCAATTGAAAAAAAAAAAAAGAATGTTTTTGCTAGTATCAGATCTGCTGTGGAATTGGTATTGTATGTCCATGAATTCTTCCTTTCTCAGCACGTGTTCCTCACTAGAAGAAAATGCTGTTACCTTTAAGCTTTGTCAAAATTTACATTAAAATACTTGTATGAGGACTGTGACGTTATGTTTTAAAAAGAAAAAAAAGGTGTTAAGTCACAAAATGCGGTAATAAATATTTCATTTTTGATTTTTTGCTAGGCTTTTGTGTTTTTAATCATGTTTAGGAGAGTCTGAAGTTATCATGAGAGATGTCTCAAACACATTTCTTATCAGCATTGAGAAGAAAGGCTGGAAAAATCAGAAACAAGCTCGTCATGGCATTACTAGAATAATTGAATGAAGGGCCATCTGAGGTTATATATTTCTGCTGATTACTGATATTAGATTTTTGCCAGATTAAACAAATATTGAAATATTGTCTCACCAACTTGCATTTCAGAGAGATGTGTCTAATATTTGTACTACCTGCTACTATCATAGAAGCTGAGCTTGAGTTGTGAAGGCCCAGACATGAGATGACTAATCCCATGTGTGTGCATATATGTGTGTGTACATCCACAACCACAGCAGACCTTAGCTCCAGGGATTTAGCTCAGAGGCGAAGGCTCTTTCTGGCTTTATTGCAAGAGTAGGTTTGGAAGTTTTAGGAGCAGAAAAGAAGTTTTGACTCCAATAGGAATTTTTCCTATGTGAGAATTGCATAACCTAGCTCTTGAGATGGTTTTACTGCTTTGCTTTTCTTCAGCTGTTTTCAGGAAGAAAAAAAGAAAACAAAACAAAAACCAAAAAACCAAAACAACAAACCACCAGCTAATGACAGAAAATGTTGATTTGACATTTTGTATACAAATAGCTGGAGTAGAAAAATGGTTAAAGGTTTGTTTTTTCTTAAACAAAAGCTTCTGGCATTTTGAAGCAGCTAAAGGAGAAGACATGAGCAATGTTGGAAAAAGCAGCCTCTCAGCGTCCTCAGTGGCACTGTTCAGTCAGCAAGAGTGGGATGGGGCCCAAGGAGCAGTGGAAAGCCCTGCCCTTATTTCTGGGAGGAGGGGAGAGGAAAGGACTTGTAATTAACTCAACTTTCTAAGAAACAAAAATTACCAACTTCAACATCTGTAAATTTGTAACCCTTCTCCTCCTTCCTTCTCACCCTTCCAACTGGTTAGGGTGTTTTTAAAAACTTTGAGTGACAACTTTCACCTTTGGAATGTGGAAAGAGACTCAGCCTCATAGTTAATGTTTAATTTCTGAGCTGAGTAAATGGACCCACGCTGCTGGTGACAGAAGGGAGGATGCCAGTAAGAATGGGTGTGAGATTTATTTAGCAATCGGGTCCTGCTTTGTGGGCGTCTCTTACCAGGCTTTCATATGAAATTTAGATTATAATTCCCTGCTCAGCTTTGATGCTCTCTGTCCTGGTTAAAATCACATCGACCCTTCAGTCGCATAAGAAGAGCACAGCCTGGGTTCCCATTTCCAAATTCTTTGATTTTTGTGGATGCAGAATATAAGAAGGCAAGATCATTTGTGTTAGCAGTTTAAAGGGGAAGCTTTTAATTGTAATTTTTTAAAATCAGTACTTTATTTCCTTTCAGATATTTTCTCTACAGTTTGAGGAGAAATGTCAGAAAACATCCTTACATCGGTAGAAGGACAGGGAAGAATTTATCCATAGTATATTATTTGTTTTTATAATGAACTAACTATGTGCATTGCTGTGTTGTCTTTTATTTTCTGTCTTTTTTTCTCACCCTTTTGGGCTCTGCTTTCCATGAGATGTCTTGCTGAAATCCAAGGTACAATATCGTGCAGAGATTTCTCCGTCTGAGATTTTCTGTTTAGCATGGAAGGTTCCGATTTTGGTATTTTTAAGAACTGCTCAGCTGTCAAAAGCAAACAAAACGGGAATAATGTTTTGACAGCGGTATAGTGTTAAAGAAAATACTCGAGTCTGAATAAAAATTGCTTATGCTGTGGGAAACGAAGGGTAACAGAAGAAACACCTTCTGTTTACATACACACATGTTTATAATCCCAAATTTCCATTTCGCCGAGCGGGTCTGGGTTGGGAGTTGTAGTCACCATAAATGAGGGATTTTTCTTCCAGATTTTGCTGCCTTTAAGGCGAAGAGAGGAGGGGAGCGCACCTCCGGCAGCGCTGCCGCCCGAGCCCTGCCCGTCGCGGCGAGCGGGCACCGCGGGGCCGAAGAGGAGATGCCGGGGGGAGCCGGGCGCNTGTCGGGCAGGGGAAGGGGTGCGGCGGGGGCACGGGCTGGACCCGCTCTCCCTTGTAGGTTTTGCTCCTCGCTCCAGCGGCTCTCCACGCTTCCCGAAGGGAGTGAGGGTCTGCCGGAGGCGCCTTTGCGGGGGTCGNCCACTATACGCCTGATGCATGTGCTAGGAAAAAACCCCTTGGAGCCCGGCAAACACCCGAATCCTTTTCCCAGGCGCGACCGCGTCCCCGCGCGGCGCGGAGCGGCAGGAGTGGGCTCCACTGCGCGGAGGGATGGCTGCGCCCCACATGTCTCCCCTACCGCGTCCCTGGGCTCGGCCGAGAGGAAACGGGGCCGGCCTTTTAACTCTCCTGACAGCACTTGGGGAAAAATCAACCCCGCTNAGGGGCGGATGGGGGCAAGGTTTGCAGGCAGATTTTAATATTAATAGTTTTGGTGGCGAGAAAGAGACAGACAGAAGGGAGGTTGCTCCTCTGGGCAGAGTCTCTGCGACAGTGATGATGGATGACCCCGCACGGCTAAACAACTCCTCCCCTTCATCCCCACACAGTGTCAAAGCTACTTTACTTGCAGCTTTAGGAATAAAAAAAAAAAATAAACACCTTCACCCCATTCCTTGCATCGATTTATGGATCATTATGAATCAATTACTGCTCTCAATATTTTAAAATATGCCTACCAAAAAAAAAAAAAAAGAAAAAAAGAAGAGGGTCTGCGGCTGCAGAAAAAAAATCTTTGCCTTAGTAAGAAATATGGAATCTTCTTGTGTAGGCCTGTGACTAAAAAATCGCTGCTAATAGTTAGTGTTTAACCATTTTCCAGGAGCCGCATTGCTGGGGACAGGGTGAATATCTTTGGTGTGCATCTCCAAGAGCTCCATTAAAACTAGGGGTTCTTACATGCAAAGGGTTCCGCAATGCGCGTAGAATACGTATGGTGCGTGCAACCTCATGGCTTAACTATTCCAGGGAAAGAGAGAAAGAGAGAAAGAGAGAGAGAAAGAGAGAAAGAGAGAAAGAAAGAAAGAAAGAAGGAAAGAAAGAAAGAAGGAAAGAAAGAAAGAAAAAGAAAGAAAGGAAGGAAGGAAAGATTTTAAAAGCCCAGAAGCCCTTAAGACACCCCCTCCCCCCAAATGCTGAATATGGTGCCGTGAGAGGGTGTGGGGCCGGGACTGGGCTGCGTGCCCACGGGGCAGGGCAGTGGAGCCCGGCTCGGTGGCTGCGTGCAATGTGAAGGAGGCTTCAGCAGGGACGGAAAGTGTGTGAAGTTGGATTTCTCTCGCTTTCTCTGTATTCTCCCATTTGCAGCAGTGTTTGAGGATCTCAAGGTGTTTCTATGGCTACCTTGTGTATGTGGGAGGGTCATATGTGGGGGTGCCCAAGAGAAAAGGCAGCTCTTGGGTGATCATTTATCAATGTCACCCACATAATGATTCTCTCTGCAGCCTTCTATTGATGAGGATAATTACATTAGCTCAGAGTGACTGATCAATGAAAAACCACCAAACAAAAACTTCTTTACTCTTCCATAATACCAAAAACCGATACAGAAATAAGATAGAAAGGGAGGGTGGGATTTCCCTTTCCTTCCCTTTAGCAATTTTTTTTTTTGTAACGAACAAGAGAAAGCAAGGAAGTTTTATCCGATTAGTTTCCTTTTCAGAAGAGGCTACCATTTTGTGAAAATGTTCGCTTAAACCTCTTGGCATCACCCCGTGCCCAGTAAAAGCAAATCGTTATTTAAAATATTAACTACTGCATCTTCCCTAGACCCTAAATCCTTCGCTTTTACAGTTGTGTTTTGTGATCGGAGGGCGAGGGTTGGAGGGGGAGGGAAGAGCGGGATAGTTTGGAGCTGCGAAGAGGGGAAAGGAAGGCAAATAACTTTTCTTGCGCAATTTCAACTGTCTCTGTTCGTCAGGTTTTCTTTGGTTTTATCACTTCATAAAGTGGCTCTATTAAAGATGGAATGTGGCCTCCCTGAGATGCTGCTCTGTCGGTGAAAGTTTGCAATTAAATTACGGGTTCGTTCTTCCCAGAGTTAAAAATCAATGTTTTCTCAATTAAAGGGAATTTTAATGCTTTTATTGGGAGTTGTTAAGGACGCCGTAAATTTTACTGTAATGCCTCTAAGCTCCGAAGCCCTGCCAGTGGACAGGTTGATATTCATGTTGGTTTTGGTGGAAGAGGTTGTTGCTGGTTTTGTTTTCTCTCTAAAGGGCCTTCTTCAGAAAACTCAATCATTTTGAGTAACTGCAAGACAAACCGATGCAAAGGGGCGGGGGAGCGCAGGCTCTTCCTCCTACCCTCCCCTCTCCATTTCCTACTGCCATCAGCTCCTCTCGCTATGGCAGGGAGCTCTGCCACACCGCTCTCCCACCGGGCGCAAGGGCGGGTTTTGAGCTGGTGTTGCGAGGAGCGGAGAAACGCTTCAGTTTCGGAGCACTTGTTTCGCCCAGGTCGCTCCCCCTCTCGGGGAGGCCGAGGGTGCTGAGCGGAGGGCGCGGGGCGGTGGCCGGGGCTGCCCTGCGGGGACAGCGAGCTGCCCTCCCGCCCGGCCGCTCGCACCCTGCGGGCTGGAAAGGGCTCCCGTTAAGCAGAGCTAGCGCTAGTAAAGGAGCATGTCCGGTCCTGCTGAAGAGCTTACGTTCCTGTAAGCATCTGCTTTACAGAGGTGACTACAAGTTAGCCCTGGGATGTAAATGAATGGAAGTCGGAACAGGGTCGGCAGAGGCGCTTTTTTTTCTTTTTTTTTTCCTTGCCAAAATAGTGTTTCTTCACAGGCTAGTGTCAAGTAAAATACCCACCAGGAGTCTGATCTTTAACACATTTACGTGGAGTTAATTCTCCTAGCCGCAGGAGAGATCGTCCGCGGTCCGTGAGATCAGAAAGAGGCCCCTATCGCCTGGTTTTGTCCGAAGCGTGTTTAAAATTCCTTAAATTAGCTCCATGAAGAACCAGTGTAAACTCCTTTAGAACCACTGCAAACTCCTTTGATTAAAGCGACTGTCAGATTCTTCGAGATTAGGAGAGAGAAAGCGCAGAGTAGGATGTATTTATTATTTATACTATAGTCCACTGTGAACAGTTGGAAGGGGAGGATTAGAGAACGTGCTTGAAAGAGGAGACAAGAGAAAGCGCGAGAGAGATATTACCCTCTCTGTGGTTTGGACCAAGCCGCTTCATTTCTCCCCCCACCCGCCGAGCTCCCTGCGCCGCCACCCCAGCTGCGCTCCCCAAAGCGGGGCCGCCAGCTCGTCCTGCCCTCGCCGCACTGGCCAGCAGCGTCCCGCGCCACTTCGTTAAGGACCCGGCATCAGTAACCCGATCGCTCTGATTTTCACTCAAGTTTGTATTGTTCTGCTTGAGCCTGGTGCGTGGCACTAAGCACAGCCGGTCCCTAGGGAGA
>VZRL01005208.1:2274229-2327195 GCA_013397895.1 Origma solitaria | reverse complement strand
GGGAGCCGCTCCGGCCGGGGCGGCGCGGGGTGCCGCGGGGAGCCGCGGGGTGCCCGGGGGGTCGGACAGGGCAGAACTCCGCTCGGGAGCCGCCAATACATCATAAACTGCCCCCGCTTAAGGAGGCACCCCAGCCTCTTCGTACCCTGGGGTACTACAGTTACTTCTCTACTGTTTAAAAGGTTATTTTGCCCAATTAAAAAAAATAAAAATAATCACACAAACCCAACACTCAAACCTGCATCTTGTCCCGTTGGTTCAGGGATGTGTCTAGATAGAGTCCAGCCAAAACAATTCTATGCAGAAGACATTGCTGCACCAAGACAATAGTTGCTCAAATTTATTTTCTTTTAAAAAATGTGTGTGAAAGGGAATGGGGGAGGGTGGAAGAGAATATTTATCAGAATACCAGAAGACACCTTTCTTGAAACAAAGGCGAGGGGAATAATCTCTGTTGCAAATCCATCAGGCAGAGACCAAATAACAATATTTATAGTAGAGCATTCAAAAATACAATGTGCTTGAATAACAACAACAAATGCTTACTGCGGTTGCTACAGCGCAGCTTAATAAAAAATTAGCCTTACTGACAGTCTTGTCAACATCTTAAGTAAATTATCATAGCGATGGTCTTTGGAGAAGAAAACCCACACTCCTTGCTAAAACACCTCCTATCATTAATCTTAAACCACTTGAAGATTATGATGGAAAGAATGGGATCAGTAACCATTATCATCTCAAATTGCTGTTAAAAACTCCGCTGTTTATTTTTGCAACAAAAGCGAATGTATCTGGGAAATGCAGAAAGGGGAAGAAAGGAAAACACAAGAAAGGCAGAACAATTGAGGCGAATCCTGTTGCAACCTCGATGATAAACACATGGAAAAAGCTGTGACTGCTCTGCGGATTGCTGGAATTTGGGTAGACGTTAGAAAAATAAACAAAGCGATGACTCCGCACCAGTTCTGTAAATGCACCGCTACACTCAAGGAAAGGTAACTTCTTAAAATTATTTGTGGTTTCCTGAAGATTCGCTATTTGCCTTTATATACATCGATCATTTGATAAAGATCAAAAGTATTAAAAATGTACTTGCACCTTTCACTGTTCACAGGTAGAAAAAAAAATAATTTCGACACTTTCTTGCTCGTATTTTTGTATGCATTGCCTGTTTTCCAGGAATCGTCAGAATAAGTCAATAGTGTAGTTTTATGAGGATACGACATACTCGAAACATTTGCTCAAAGCGAAACCTTTCCAGAAGCGACTGTGATTTTTTATTGTAGTTTCTCCTGTTAGAATATCATCCCTCTTTGAAATACATTTTATACAGATGAAAAATAATATTTTTTTCCCTCGTTAAACTAATTTCAGGATTTGTCAGAGAAGGGAGAATCTGCTGATTTAGGGACACTCGACCTGCATGTTATCAACGGATCTTTTCACCTTCAATGGATCCACCAATCGTTGTGAGATGGGCACACGTCTGAGTACAATCAAGCACAGGTTTTTGAAGTTATTCTTTCAAAACGTGGAAGTTTACACGAAGCTTTTCAAGAGGACCATGCACCCCGGCCGGCCCTCCTCCTCTCCTCCCTGGAAGTCAGAGGAAAGGGTGCCATTAAACCAGGTCGTTGCGAATTAAAATAAACCAAACAGTTCTTTTCAGCCTAGCAGATCTGCATCTTCCCGTTGTTTCGCGATGATCCACGCCAGCAGCGGTGTACCAGCGGCAGAGGCGGGCGGGCAGCTCTTCCCCCTTCCGCCGGGGGGACGGGGGATTTGCTCCCAGAGGCAGCTCTGCAGCGGCGCGGGGCGCTGCGCGGCGCGGTGAGGGGCGCGCAGGTAGGCGCGGCGGGAGCGGGAGCCCGAGCGGCGCTGCCAACTCCCCCGCCGCGGCCCCGCAGTGACCCCAGCCCGGGGCTGCGGAGAGGTGAGAGGTGACGCTGTTAGCCAGCGCAGACCTGGCCCTTTTAAAGCCACAGCTAATCAGTCCTTTACTAAATTAAAATATAGGAACCAGAGGGGAAGCAATTTCGATGTAAAGAATTACCGTGCGCGCTCCCAGAACGAAATAGTATTGAAATGAGGACGGTGCTCTCTGCGACAGACAGATTTGTCACCCAGGAGCAGTTGGGCTAAGATAAACTATAAAATTATACATCCGCTGTATAGATCCCATAGATCTGCACGTGCGGGAGATTACGTATCCCACACGTACACAATAATAAAATAAGGATATCGAGCTGTTAAAAAACTTCAGCCCCATAAACTATACACGGGGTGATTGTTACAGGGCAGCGGGCACTGGGTGGTTAATTGCCCACCTAGCTAAAGGCTCAGAGATTCATTATAATGTGGGAAGAAATTAAAGCGGAAAAAAAGTGATACATTTTCCTGTCAATTCATTTGTCTTCGATTTCAAGTTATTCTTTAACCTCTGTAAGAAATAGGAACTAACCGTGTCAGAGGGATGTGTGTACGTGTGTGCATATGCAGACATACAGTACATACGCCCGTGTTTGTGATGTACAAGTGTGTGTGATCTGAGCACATGAATTGGCTCACAAACAGTGGAAAATGGTGACAGTTCAATTTTTCCTCTTTAATTAGGAAATATTCCTTGATTGTCTTGGCACCCATTACTTTCTAATAACTCCATAGAACCAAGAGAAGAAGAATAAATGTCTGCTGTTGTAGTAATCTGCTATAAAGCAATTATTTTACTAGGATAATATGCAATTGCCAGTACAACACCGTAACGGCCGAGAATGAGACGCAAAGGGAAAAAATAAAAAATAAAGGCTACTGGAGTGATTATAATGTTTGAGAGTATATACACTTCAATGGGTCGCAGTAAGAAATATCTAGCTTTGGGAGAGCTCTGTCGCAGCTAGACTGCAAAGAAACTTTCCCTTTTCATATGTTTCAGGCAGCAAAATGCTGGGTTTAGAAGACTGCGAGCCGGTTTCCTGCACACTACTATAATTAATTTACGTGCGGAGATCAAAGATCCGAGGGCGAAGGAAATAATTGATTCTGCCAGAAAACGCTTCCCTGGCGCTGCCCACGGTCAGCCGCCACCCACGGCAGGTAAGCTGCTGCGTGAAACTATTTTTAAGCGAACAAAAGACTAAGCAAACATCTGACGTCAGGGATCAGCGCTCCGGGAGGAAGGGGGGCTGGCAGCGGTGCGTGGTGCCGGGCTGCCAGTCCCGCCCCCGCCCGTGCCCCGGCACCCACCGACAGCAGTGCGGCCGTGCCCGGCGGCCCGACCGGGGCCTCGCCCGCCCCCGCTGGGCACGGCGGCCTCGAGGAGGGAGCTGCCGTCCGCCGGCACCGGGCTGAGGCTGCGGGGATGCCCGAGAGGTGACAAAGAGCAGGCACGGCGCCCATCGGGGAAGGCCGGTGACATCGCTCCTGCTGATGCTGGTCTGCAACTTCTGCGTGTGGTTTTAAAAACCAGAGGCTGCTTTTGTCCCCGGCGAGTTTGCTGTGTTTACCTGCGAGGCACCCCAAGGACCTGAGGCACTCGGCAGGCGAGCCCCGCTCCTGGCACGCTGGGCGCCGTGGCCGTGCGGCACCGGAGCAGCAGAGGCTCGGGGCGGCGCGGCCCAAACTTCGACTGTGATGCGAGCGTGAATAAACACGAGAAACGCAGTGAAGTTCAGCGGGCAGGAGAAGCGCTGCAGAAGGGCTAGCTCTGCCACCAGCGCTGCACAAGGGGGTGGCCGGCCGCCGCTCCCTGCCCCGCTGTCCCTGGCGCACAGGGATGTCCCCCCCGGGAACCTCTCTCCCTCCGGGGCCGGCGGGAGACCTGACCTCTCTCTTATGACCATCAACTTGAGGAACGCTCTAACGGGCCGCCCTTCACCCCTGTTTGAAACACTCATCCCTCGCCTTTCCCTCCCTCTCCCCCACGCCTTCCCCGGCCTGGCCGGGGGATGCCCCGCTCCGCTCCGGCCGGTGCCTGCGCTCGGTTCTTCCTTACAAGGGCGCCTGCGGCCGAGCTGGGGGGAGGAGGAGGAGGAAGGCGAGGGGGCGGTCACCGGGGCGGCGGAGCCTTTCCCGGAGGGGGCGGCGGGCAGTGGCACAGAGTCCCTGCACGCACACAGCGCCGCAGCCCCGGGCGACCTGTCAGCTCCGCCGCCCCCCCGGCTCCCCGCCTCGCCTCTCGCCAGAGTCAACACAGAGCTGCGATCCATTTGGGCGATTTAGTTAAAATAAATAAACCCGCGAAGATTCACTAGCGAGCGATGCATCATCGACCCGGAGGTTTATTAAGAGGCTCGTTACAGCCGCTGCTGCAGCCTCTGCTCCATCGGAGGGGGGGAGGCCGGGCGGTGGTGTTGGGGGAAGGCTGCGGCAGCCCGGGTCGCCCCCGATCCTCCACACCAGCCCCCGGTAGGGAGCCGAGCCCTCCCCTTCCCCGGACAGCCACCCTCTGCTCAGCCCCTGTCCCCACAGAGCCCGCGAGGAGGGGGGAGCGACCCACCCGACGGCTGCTGCAGAGCACTGGTACTCATTTCCCTGTGTATTTGAGGGAGGGAGAAGAGGGTCGGGAGACATTGTTGTCAGTGGCGATTGTTAACCCAAATAATAATAATAAAGAAAAATCGTTACAGCTGGGTGCTGGCTGAATATGGCAATTACTATTATTGCCAATCACGATTAGAAATAATTATCCTGAAAGCAGGGAGGGTTCAGCTGCCAAGGTGTTTTGAATAATCACTTCAAAATGAACAGCAAAATATTAGGTTCACACACAGGGATGATCGCAAACTTTCAGTCGCAGCAGCCTATAAAGGAGATCTTATCGCGGGGGAGCTCGTTTACTTGTGAAGCTTCAATTGCTCACCTCTTGCAGGTCCAGGGCTGTTTTGTTCCCCCACCCCTGCACGGTGGCCCTCCCACAGTGCCTATCCTGCTCGCCTCCACCAAGTTCTCTGACCACACCCGGTGGCCAAACACTTTCTCGAGGCAGTGGTGCACAGTGCTCGAGTCCCTCCATCTTCAATAAAAATGAAGCGAACAGACTCCGAGGAATGACATGGTTCCAGGCTGAAACTCCATTCACTATGTTTATTTTGTGCAACTCTACGCAGGCCCTCTCATTTCAGCTGTTTGAAATGATGTGTCACTAGGAAGAGGTCACAGGTGACTGGCAAGTTCAACCTACTTAGCTCAATTATCCAAGTTCCATTTCCAAATTGTGTTCAATTTGATCTTCCTGCTTCCCTCCAAATTATCTCAGAGGAAAAAAAAATCAAATGAAAGCAGACAATTTAAGCCAAATCCTGTATACTATTATTTATATGCAAAACCATTTTTGTGATATATACTCCCCTTAATGATTATGGAATGCCAGATCTTTCCAAGTGAATTTACAAACCTAGCCATCAAATTATTTCAAAGCCAGGCCTATTAGGGACAAAAATAATTACGAACTTTCAGAAGCTTTGTAAAAACATAAGTTTCTGAATGTTGTCTCTTTAAATTTTTCTTAAGTTTGTTTTTAATTTAAGCCTGGAGGCACAGTAGAGAGATATGCAGAGTCTAATAAGGAGTTTGGAAAATAATGTGCTGTAATCCAGTGCTGAGCTATTTCTCCATAAAATATGGATAAGGAATCAATTCATAAGCGCAAATATCTACTAGGACGGAGTTTTAACAAACATTTCACTAGAGCATTCTTATATGCATTATTAAGGAGACAACAAAAGTGCTTCAAATCAAGCCCTATATAGTCACATCTGGAAATGGTCTTTTCTGTCTAATTTTCATTTTTTTCTCTTGAAAAAATGTTAGAAGAAAAACTAGTCTGTCCCCTTGTATATTAATTGTTACCATCAGCTTTTAATCAGCAACATGTATAGTTAGATTTACAGAATCCATTCCATGTTGCCCCTTTAGAGAACAGTAAAGTGAAGATGGTATCTTTATTCGTTTATAGAACCTGATGTTAAAACAAAACCCACACACAAATAGCCTATACATTGCTCTATGCATATAGACAGGCGTGTACATAGACACAACACACTTACACATGGAAACAAGTCATGACCATGTGTTGGAAAACGTAATAAAAAGTATCTGTGCATTTCACCAGATCCTGAGTCAGACATCATCAGATAAGAAGAGACCTAGGGAAAAGTAGTTTAAAGGCAGATACAGCTAATTTCTGAAAGCATTGGATCTATAGCAAGCTTTGCGGTGTGATGCTTAAGCATGATTTTAAAGAAGCTCTTCGGGCTTTTTTAGTCAAATGAAACATTACTATGAAGGAAAGAAGGGTTAGCAAACTCCCCTCAGGTTGCAAAGAGTTGATACAAGTTTGGTTGGTTTTTTTTCCTAATGTGTAAGAGTATTTTTTTCTAATGTATAATTGATGGAGTTACATTCTGAGGACAAAGATAAAAGAAGTATATAAGATCTACTACTACTACTTTTGTTTTTTAAAAAATAAATATTATATTCTTCTTTTGAAGGGAAAGGCAAGCAAAGTATTTTCCAAACAGAAGCAGCAAAAACTATTTAGAAGGAAAACCATAAGCAATGTGTTTTTTTAAATACTCTGGAGTTTTCTGAACAACTGTGATGTACTCACATTCTTACCACAACTATTTTCTTTTTACTATTGTAAGTGGATATTCAAGCTAAATTGATGCTTTATGTATACCTTGTCTCAATTTGTAATACACTATTCTCTGTAAGGAGATAATTTGAAAAAAAAATACAAAAAAGAAGAAGTGATACCATTGACAACAATTTACTTAAATTCACAAACCTTGAAATTGATGCATCTCCTATCAATCATAGTCAGAAGCCACAGTAAAACACATCCAACATTTGTATATCAAAACTGGGACTAAAAAAACCCTGTTTTGTTCAATTTAAATGTCCTTCAACATGTTGTCATTTCATACACTGATATTACTGGGGGATTTTTACTATGAATTGGCTTTCTTCCGTCAAACACACGAGACAGTAACCTTGCAAAATTAAAGTGCATGCCATTATACTGCACAGATGTTTGTTCTCACTCAGTTACTGACAATGAAATACTTATTAAATAATAATAAGGTGATATTGACTTCTCTATTCTGTCGATATGAAGATCTGTTGATCTGTGAGGTTAATATTGATGAGGCAGAGTGAGGTAAACGTTTCATCAGGAGGGCAAATAAATCCCAACACTGGCACAAAAAATAAACCCCCAAATTTGCACATTAACAGAAGCTAATCCTTTTTTGTATTGGTATATGAGTACCATTCAACCTATCAGCAAGTGCAATGCTGAAGTAAATCCTTTATATTGTTTTCAGGAAACATATTCCGAAAATGTCTATCATAGGTATTTAGAACTAAGCTCAAATGATGCCAAGCACATAGGGTCTTTAGTCATTCTGCGTATTCTGTTGTGAATGGCACATTTCCTTTAAGTATTACTGTAAGACTCCACATACAACCTCAATATTCTTTACAATAAAGACACTTCTGTTTGAGTCAGGGAAATGAGATAAATGTTTTGGTATTTTTTTTTTTTTAAATAGGATGAGCACTCTGTCAAAATATTATTTTTATTTGTTGTTTCATCAAAATGTCACTGGAAGTTCCCTCTCTTCACCCTCTGCCACAGAACACAATATTGTACACATTTTGAACAATACAAAGAGCCATTTAACTTGATGGGTCTGGCAGAAGAAGCTACTTTCTTATTCATTATTATCTTTAGATTTTCCTTCTTTCTCTTTAAGGGAAGCTTAGAGCTGCTCTTTTAAGAAGAATACTATGTCAGGTGGGTCTCATACTTTGACAGCATTATTTCAGCATGTTATTTTTGATGCATGGTACTTACAAGTGTATAGAGAATCCATGGAACTTGCTTCTGGGCTTTTGAAGAGAAATTAAAATGATGTGACCTAATATGTAAGAAAATAAGAGGCCATATATTTTTGATATTTTCCCAAAAGAGGCACTTGTCAATTTTCCTCTTTGGATTATTAATTAAGGCCTCAATCCTGCCCTTAGATATGCAGAAGTAAAACACAGGTGTGAAGCAACTCTGCCTGTCTCAACTTTGCCAGAGAAGACAATTCTGCCTTGTCAACTGGGAAGAGCTCAGTCACACAGAGCTAACTGTAAGGCAGCAGCATAAAATTAAAACATTAATTTGTCTGCACTTAGCAGAGACCACAGCCTGGTTTCTGGGGCAGAAGAGCCATTTTCACAGCCTCCTCCCTCTTGCCTGTCTTGCAGCACTGCTGTGCCTCAGCAGGGAATGTTGGGCGAGGACTTGGCACCTTCTCTGCATTGTGGTGACATCTTGTTGGTAGGACAGTGTAGGAAAAACCACATTTTTGCTCTTTGTGCTACTTCTCTTCTGAAGGTGTGAGGCTGGCCATCTGCTGCTCCTTCCAGGGATCACTTAGGGGTCTAATACCTTTTATTTTGTTGTTTGCAAAATGTGATGACTTATGTCTGAGAAAGGTAACAAAAACATTTCTTTTTTGACCTCATGGTTTCTTGTTCTTCTTCCCAGCGCATGCTCAGCACAACACTGTTGCTGTTTTTTTTGCACCTCAGGCCATGATGCTGTTTGAAGACTCCTGTCTCCACAAATTCCTGCATTCACCCAAATCTCTGTTAAATGCAGTGGGATTTTGTTTGCTTGTGTTCTGCCACGCTGTCTGCTTTTGTCTGGTTTTTTTATATGATTATCCTTTTATATCTTGAGAAACTTTCTCCTACAGTTATCTGAAGTATTTCCCAATATCTGTGTAATGGTAGTCAGATGGCAGAGCATCTGGGAGCAGTGCTTTGGTTCATGGGTACCTTGTTTTCTACCATGTGGTTGGACGGTCTTAAAAAAAAATTCTTCCTAGCGCACATGTCATGCAATTCTGGTAATAAAATCACCAGAAGAAGAAATTTTCAAGCTTTAATTCATGCTGAGATTTTCTGAAAGTTTGCTAACATTAAAAAAAAAACATGTAGGCAATTTAGAGGCACAGATTTTGGTAACCTCAAGACTCTGGGTGAGGTTTTCACATATACAGATATAAAAACTGGACTAGGGTCTTATGCTCCAGAATATCTTTGTATGTATTTATCTGAAACAAACTTGGTTTTGCAGATCTTGTGTATACAAAAGGGTCCAGCAAATAAGTTGAGTACTTTTAGTAATAACTATATTTGGGAAATGTTATTGCATAACAGTATTAAAGTGTGCACCTTTGCAAGTGTAAGGTATATTTTCTGTAAGGTTCTCCTTTATATTCCAAGCTATTCCGCTCTGTGGTTTCAAGGCTGGAGACTACGTACCCGTGTTTCTTACATGGCAATAAGGCTACTGAGGGAACAAATATTCTGCTAGTGAATTAAGCTAAATAAGAGAAAAATCCGTATTGACTGGGGGCTCCCATCTCTAGCCATGTGCTTCACAACACAGATTGCAAGAGAAGGAACAGGCAGCAAACTCTGTAAAATGAGCACAGGTAATTCCAGCACTGTGAAAACATTCCTGCCTTGAGAGCACTAGCAATGAAAAGGTTACAAGAAAGGCAGTAATAAAAATATCAAAAGAAACCAAATAGAAATAGGTTTCTTTGCAAGTAGAGAAGCCACTTTCTAAGATGGTGGCCTTATATACAAGTACATTTGTCTTCCAGACCCTCTGCTGTTGATTAGAATTCTGATGCCACTGGAGGGGTTACAGTTTTGTTGAGTTTCTGGATCTCAATTGCACTGTCAAGGGGTCATTCTTTCTGGTAATAAGGTAGCTAGTGACCCCTGGGAGAGAAGGAAAACAATTGACTCTTGAAAGCAGAAACATATACTGAAGTCTAGAGTAGATTTCTGGCAGTGGACCAGGTCTTTTCTCATAGCATTTGTCATTGTAGCAATGAAAAAATTGTGGGAGCTCTACAGGCAGCCAAAAAAGGAAAACAGAGCACAACAACAACAACAAAACAGCTAGATGTAATTTACTTTGGAATTATATTTTAGAGCAGGTTGTTTTTTGTTTGTCACACTGTTGGTTCACTTGTTAAAGACGTGGATCCCATTAGACAGAAATATGTTGCTTATTTTAAAGCAAATGATTATCAAATGACGACACTTCAAAACATTTTTTGCTTTAATTTGAAGTGAAGTCATTTGAGTTTGAAACATATGCCTTTGCTAAATGCCGAATATTTTGTAGTCAAAACCAGACAACTTCGTTTTGTGTCCACTGCTTGCAACCATTGTTGATCCTGGATGTCAGTGATAATATTAGTCTTGGCATTAAGTCTTTACAGAGGCTGCTTTATGTATTATTATTTTTTTAAAATTATCACTATTATTTTTATTATTATTACTGTCGAGTCAAACCATCTCAGCATATACTTACACTCAACCAGAAAATGCGATATTGCATTTGATTGGCTCTGGAAGTATTATTCCACTTTGTACAACTGAATAAAGCTCACTTCTAAGAAATAATTTAAGCTGAGATCTGCATGCAAAGGTTTTCCACATCTTTCTGAATATTGGCTTCACTATTTCACAGACAATGTTACCACGTTGTTTTACTTTGTTGTAGTAGAATCATACACAAACTGTGCATGCATACATGTAGTACCTGTCCCCCTCAAACAAACATGACTGACATATAAGATTTATATTATGCTTGCAAGATGATAAAGTGGAGTTCAAATTTATTACAAGCCCCAACACTGCAGCTGACGCACATGGATCCATCCTCTCACTTAACTGAAGTACATAAGGTGGGACTGTAGAGGCTTCAGGCTTCCTCTGCTGTCCCTGGAGAAAGGCAGGCACGTCCAGAGACACTGCTCTGAAGGTACTTTCTTCACTGGCTATAGAGCAAGTCTAGAGCAAAACTACTCCTAATTCAGAACAAATGACTGTAATTGACTGCAAGGGATCATTGGTGACACACGCCAAGTGACATGTCTTCTGCCATCGTCTGTACATTCGGGGCTGAAAACGATCTTTCAGTTTAGAATCTAAAATACCTCATATAGATAACCATGTGAAGTCTTACGCAGAAAGAAACTAACCAGTGCTTGGTATTGATATTTTTTAATTTTAGTTGTCTAAAAGCCAGACATCTAGTCTATATTGGTAATCTTCTTTTGTTCTGTAGTCCACTTATTTAACTCATTTGTCTTAGATGAAATATGCTGAGGAGGAGGATCCTGAGACAAATATATGGTAGATGAGATATGACGGTAGGGGTGCATTAACTACAGAAAAAATTTAGATGCCTAAATTAGAAGAGGTGACCTTTGGATTAGGATTTTAGGTGCTTAGGACACCTTTTAGAAAGCTAAAGCAAAGAGAAATGAAATGAAATTTTTGCTAAGGGATTTGTGTGACAACATGCAGAGAAGGAGGTATTTGCAGATCTAGAGAAAAAAAAAATAGTTGTATTATTGCCTGGTAAAATCCTGACAACCCCCTGCCTTGTCGCATTAGGAAAAATGGGAAGAACAAAGAACATCTTGAAGAAGCCCTAATCTCACACCACGTAGAGCACTATGCAACAGACTGGAAGAGAGAAAGGTGTTACTCACTAAGCAGTATTAGAGAGGCTAGCTACAAAAATGACTTTTCCTCATGACCCTATCTAGGCACAGGAAAATTAGTAATAGTAGTTTTACCTTAACTTCTCTGTTTCTCCCTCCTCGTGTTCCCCTCCTGGAAACAGCAATAGGTTTGTATATATATTTTTCAATATCCAAGAGAGTGTCAGATTTATCTTGTTTATCTCTTTCTCAGCACATCTCGTGGAAAATAATTTTCATACAACTATGCTGTCTCCTGCTTTATTCCATCACAAAAGCAAATTTTAAAAATCTCTAGTGTGATTAAAATTACTAGTCTTCATTCATTCTGAAGACCCTTCCTCTACTATTTTTTCAGTTGACTAATTGTGATGTCTGATGCTATAATTCCTGTAAGGGTGAACTTCTGTCCCAAGCAGATTATTTTAACTGGAATTTGTACATATCTATAATTATATTTAAAATTTAGGATCCTAGAATGCAGCATTTGCTTAAAGAATAGGAATGTTACTTTCAGCTCTTCTAATTTAGAACATCTGTTGTCGAAGAAGCTGCAAGTTTATTTACTCATTAAGTAAAATTCTCAACAGGTAATACTAAAAGCAGTATCTTGCTGTCCAGGATGACAGTAACAGAAAACAAAAATTAAATGCTAATGTTAGCCAGAAGATAAACTAACTGGTGACATGCTCTATTGTGAGCTGAGCTCTGTCAGATTGTCAAGAGGAATTAGTTCTTAGGCAAGGTATTTATAGCAACATAAGACTGGAAGGCATCACCAGGGTCACAGAACCATTGTAATAGAAGAGAATTTGTTAAATAACATTCCCTCATGATGCTATGAAAATTTTCCCCTTAGCTTCTCGGAACTCCCTGCTGGTCCATTTTTACTGCAAAGCTGGCATTCAGCTTTTCCTGACCACAGGATCAAGATTTACTAGCCAGACACTGAAGCAGTTTAATACCTCTAGGTGCATTGGCTCACCCTGACCTACATCCTGGTTCCAGTGTGTAACTGTCTGAGCAAAGGGTGAATACTCATGGCTCCTTTCTGAAAATCAAGAAATGTACCAGAAAGAATAAAAATCCTTCCTGGCTATTGTAGCTAATCAAGAAACGCCTCGCAGTAGGATAATACTGTGTGACTGCAACGCAGACACACATTCAATGGACATAGTTTAGGAACCGAGAGCAAGGGCTGCTCTTCTGTCCTTATAATGTCCTTATAATGAGGCTCTCCAGATTTTGACGCAGATGGTGTCCAGATAATTTAGAGATTTGCAGGCAGAATTGCATACAGAACTGAGGAGGAATCTATAGCAAAGGCCTGAGCAACTGAGGTCTGTGGTGATTCATCCACTCACAAGGCAGACAGCTGTTTTCAGCAGGATCTGCAGCTTTTGAGTGGACTTTCTGGGCCAGCATCCTTCCTCCTGCAAAGCTATTAAAATGAGTGGAATTACATATGGGATGAACTTGGCTCTTTAGGTGTGGGGAAAACCATTTCCAGTACTGACATATGGATATTAGCACTTCTTTATGCAGGACTTACAGACAGGCTTTAGGAATGTTTACAAGGTGGGAAGGGCAACGAAAAAATATGTAAAATCATTTCATACTGATTTATCTTTGGGAGGAATGGTGCATGTGGATCACTCTCTTTCCAGTTGGCTGTGTCGGTCAGAACCTTTCTTCCAAATCTCAACCTCATAGCCCTCCTACACCGAGGATTTTGGGCTCTGTCCAACAAAGGTCTGGGAAGAACGTGTGTATTTCTTCCACACTCCCACATGCTTCTCATTCTTGGGGACTAAGGATAACACTGCTGAAAAGTCCATGTGAACCAAGTAAAAATTTCAGAAGAGTTGTTATGAAATAGGACTGAGCCAAATCCTCCTGTTATCCATATATATTTGTGGGCATTGCCCTGAGTCTAGGAACCAGAGCCCTCAGTCCTATCCTGGCAATCAAAGGACAGGAACATACCCCACCTGCAATTTCAAACATTATTTTGATTCTGAAAACAATCCCAAGGCCATCTCAGGTAAGAGCAGACCACAGGTTTATTTACACTTATATACAGGAATCTACATTAAGCTAAGGGCATGGGAAGTAACAGCCACAAGTATGATTATTCTAACACCCATTAAAAAAGAGAGAGATGAGAAAGGACAGGATGGTGTCTGATGGCAAAAATGCTAACTCATGACTTTTATTTCCTTCCAAAACAACTCACCAGTGTAAAACTTTCTCCATTGCAATTCATATAAGGTTGCAGAGACCCTCTGTGATGCGCTGAGCAAGACCAACTCGTACAAGTCAACAGTGTTTGAGGCAGCGTTACTTTATGTGTAAAATATGTAAAAAGTTAATGTAAGTTACAGCTTTGGGAAGTGCTTGTGGACCACAGGAATAATTGGAAAATGTTTCATTGCCTTTAAGCTGGTAGGATACTGGGCTTATTCAGACAACTCCTTTTATATTTTCTTTGTCCCTGCTTCTCTATATTCTCCACACTCTTTCCCACTTTTGTCCTGGTGTAGGCCTCTTCCCGAAAATAGAAAGTTTTGGAAGACACAAAAATTCTGAGGATGAACTTCATTAATCTAATTTTAATTAAGAATAAGGAAACCCTTGAGATGCATGCAGTGCAAGTAGTAGCAAAAATGTAACATACACTTTACACTAAAAGCAACAGAAGCTGGAACCCAGAAGAGAAACACATCTTGCAGATGACAGCAATGGCACCTTAGAATTTCCTCCTGAACATATTTATACATTTTCATAACCCTTTGTTCTATCTGCATAGTCTCAAATCCTATGGCTCCTTTCTCAGAGATATTTTTTATCTACTTTCAAGCAGCATGTAGGGACTATGGAATTTTGTTCAGCTCGATATGAAGAACCTGTATGGCAAGTCTTCTTTTCTATTGTTGCTTTTTTACCTCCAGATGTTCAACTGCCTATGAGAGTACTCAAGGAAACATAGTAATGCTCTATTCTGATACTGAATCAGTTTAATTGAAAAAATATCATGTGATGTGTGCAGTAAGGGAATTTAAAATTAAGTCCCTAGCATATTCACGGTTAAATACAATGGTTTTTCTTTCCAAGAGGACATGATACAGTGCCTCTAAATGATCCTTACTAAAAAAATAATGAACTCAATATGCATATCAGTGTATTGCAGGGAGCCAAGCACACATCACAGAGTGTGCCACACAACAGAGAGGACAGCAGGCTGCACTGTCACCCACCTGAAGCCTGACCCCAGTCATTTTGCTCTTTCAGAAATTGTTTCATTCTTATGCTCATGGAAACATGCACTAGCAAGAGCAGCCTGATCTTATGAAGTAACTTGTCGTGTCTGATGGATGCTGAGGACTAGCTGGAGCTACATGGCAGTAAAAGCTCCTCTGTGCTAAGCACACCTCTGCACAGGCAGACACAAGTGCAAGCTTATTGCAAAGCTTATGGGGCTACTGCCACTGCCTTTGCTGTTCTGCTTATGGAGCAGAGAACTATGCTGATAAATACCCAGACAGGACAGATATAAATTTGATGGATGAAGTACTGTTTTCTCTAATAATCTAGATTGAAATGTTAAATTTTGCTCTGCATTTATCATGGTCTTCTAGTGTGTATTGGCACTAGGCTCCCTCATTGTTCTAAATGGCTGTAAATTGCTGTCAGGTTCACAGCACCCAGGGCCTTTGTGTGCTGGTTTTATTGAAAGCAGGTCTACTACCAGCTGCTTTTTAACCTGGAAGATTTAAGAAAAGAGAAGAATCTATTCCTTTTAGCTCAGGAGGTTCCTAAGCTGCAGAAAGCATTAGGGGTTGTAAGGAAAGAAGCTTTATGTACACGTTGTACAGAAAGCTTCTGTTCCTATGCTTTTCCCTCAAATATATCCCATTAGCCACTCAGGGAGAGAGGCTGAACTAAATGGCTCTTTGCTCTGTCTGAAGAGGGCTTTTTTATGGACTGCCTTCATTCTTAGTTATTGCAGCAACCCTTGGGCTTGATTCTATAAAACAGTAGCTCAGGGCAACCTCCCCCCGGTAATATCAGGGCAGCAATTAAGCAATTAACACACGAGTGTTTGCAGCTCTCAGCAGAGGGTTGACACCACACAGACCTCGGTTCTTACCGAGAAGGACTTTTACAAGGAAATATCATTCCTCCCTGCAGCAGCAGTAAATAGCTGGAAGTGCAGCAGGCAATTGGCTTTAAAGGTCAGGAGAAAATCCCACGCAGGCTTCCAGCTGGCAGGCAGCTCTCAGGGAACCTCAGCTCTAAGGTGAGCTTGCCCTGCATGGGTGGGGTGGCCAGCACCCATCAGTTGTGCTCTGGGATGCGGCAGGGGGAATGCGTGTGCTTTAGAGGGAGGCTCCCCCTTTGCTCTTACTTGCACAAGGACATTTCAAATGGTGTCCCTGGCTGGGGTTTGGGAAAACCATTTGGAGAGCCTCTTGCAGTCGTAAGCTAGAGAGTTTGTCTGGGCTAGTCTAAAGGAAGCCTCTCTTCTGCAGCTCTCATGGAAATAGCAACTCATGATACCACACTGAGTAGTCACCACACCAGAAAGAGAAACAAAATATCTTTGTGGGACAAATTAAAAGGGCTTCTCTATTTCTGACTTGGCTTAAAGTGCACATTTATATGCTGAAAATGAACTTGTTTCGCTGTTGCTGAATATTTCCTTACATGTTTAGATAGAAATATGCTTTTGAAAACACTTGAAGCAAATTATTGCATTTCACTGATGTTTTCAGCTCTTTGTTTTTCCCAGAGTTTGTGGAGACAATAAATTAGGAATCAGACCACTGCTTGTGATTTGCAACTCTAATAAATCCTGGTGGGTACACAACTTTTTTCTGTGGCCATGATTATTTGGTGATTGTTTCAGGCTTATGATTGTTAATGAACATTTTAAAGTACACCAATGACACTTTGCTTTCTAAAGAACAATTTGTATTCCAGAATGATGAAGAAATCCTTTTCTTTAAAAATCTAGTACAAGTTTGTCAGAAGATATAATATCTTATATTTGTACTACTAAGGTACTGCATTTAGCAGTGTTTCTGGTTTAAGTAATGTTAAGGATTAACTAATATTATACCTGTTGTGGTTTTCTTGCAGCATAGTAATATTGTCAAAATAACAATTATAACATTATTTGTTTACTAGAGTATGGATATAGCATTTGGAGAACTTGTAAAAACACTTTTCCTTTTGTTTTCTTTCCCAGAAGAATATTGGAATACTGGTGAAATGGAATTATTGAAACTATGCTTAATTTATTTCAGCAGTGTGGTGTATATTAAATTGAACTCTTTAGAGAGAATTGAATTTTATATCTTATATTTTTGAAATTAATAAATGTATATATTCTGTATTTCTAATTCTTGGGGTTACATGGGAAATACCTTCTCACTCATTTTGAAAATGAGAGGGAAATAAAATGAAAAAAAAAAAATGGAGACAATGGAAGACTTCCAGTAACCCAGCTTTGGAATGGATTTAGTATTCTGGCTGGAGATGAAATATGTTCTCACTTCCAGCCCTGGGAGTCTCACTTTTTGTGGCTTTCTATAATGCCAGTACTTAAATTAAATATTATTCTTTGAGATCTAGTGAAAGTAAGGTTGTTGGTTTTGGCTGCCAGTACCCATTATATAGTCCCTCTTTCCCATTAACACTGACTTGTCCTTCTTCACATTGAATCCTATGCATTGTTCTTACTTTGATACTGCAGCTCATTTTTATGGAATTCTTTTTGAACAGAAGTTTTTCAATATGTAAGTTCCAAAGAGCATTCAGATGCTCTGTTGTATTACTGCATGCATTTAATTTTTAGTTTCCGGCTGGGACCAAGTAAAATATCAATATGTTTCTCTGGCAAAACCAACTTGCAATTCCTGAATAGTATCTGTATGTGTCTGCTTATTGTCCTACTTTATTTGGGTCTTCCATGAAGACAGCAAAGCTGTTTTCTTCTGAAGTCCAATTATTTGTCTTTTTTCTTTCCTTCCTTTTCTTTTTTTTTTTCTCTTTTTGTTTTTGTCTTTCAATTTCTTCACTCTCTTCAGGATGGTTTTCTTCTAAAGATAATTGATCGCCCATCCACTCAGGGAATTGTTCACTTTGTTTGAATATGGAAGGTTTTTAGTTCCCATGGGTGGAAAATTTGTTCTGGATTCTAGAGTTTTACAGAATACCTGGATGTGATATGGTTTAATTTGGTTTGAGTAACTGATGTCTTGGACTGCTCTTGCCTTCGTTGGCATGTCTGTAACCATGATTTTTCAACAGCATGTGACAGTGGTCTGTCTGCCCCATTCATGTGCTTGTCCCAAACCAACTGAACAAACTTGCCATCCTCAGGTGAACTGATCAAAGGTATTTACAGCAGGCTGGAACTTGTTTTGCTTCAATGCATTTTTTTTTTTAGTTGTTCAAGCACTCAGATAATGCTTAATATTTTTCAAAGTACATACGAAAAGATGACCATTTAACTCTCTCAAGTTAGGCAACCAAAACCTGAAGTAGATCCCTCTGTCTCGCTGTTGAAAATCCAGCCACTGGTTTTAGATTGCTCCTGTGCTTAGTTTTTAGGGATAGTTATAAATGTGCTAAAGAGAAGTCATTGCAAAAGATCCTGGAAATTCTCTGACAGTGACTTAACGGGAGGTTGGAATGCTTGCATTTGAAAATTAGGCTGTTCTGTTAAGCTTCTCAGGTGGATAGATGGATTGCTTCAGGCACTAGAAAATCTTGCCCTACTTCTCTGCTTTTGGGAACACAAGAATGACCTGCAAAAGGCAGCTGAAGGTGTCACTGCTTCAGAGCTGCGTTTGCTCAATCTGCAAACCGGGGGCATGGTTGGTTCATTTTGATGTCCAGGGCAATAGAAGTGGGGCTATGAATGGGATGGATGGCTTCTTATGGAGCGGTCAGGTGTCATCCTTGACCATCACTGCTGGTGGGGATAATTGTGTGCAGAGGAGCAAATGAAGGGAGGTGGTCTTGCTTGCCACACTGACCTGTGGCTTATTGGGGAGCGCCCACAATAGCCTTTCATCCCTCTCTTGCTTGCATTTAACTCAGAGATCATTGAAGGGTTTTTGGCTTGTAAATTAGCTGCTCTGGAGACTGCTACTGACTCTCTTTGAGTCAGTGGCATGGGAGTCACTGCCTGGCCACCTGTGTCACTGTACCAGAATTTGTGTTGGTGTTTCTGCACCTCTTACTCCTATGGTAATGCACAGCAGCAGTCTCAAGTATCAAAATGCTAAAGCAGAATGTTCACGTGGGAAATGGTGTTACATGGAAAAGAAAGCTGTGGATAATTGTGAGTTCTTCTACAAGAAAGCAAGTAAAATTAATGACCAGACAATAGAAAGTTCTCTGATTGTCATAACTTTTATAGAAATATAACTAAACTTATTGAAATTGCTGTAAAATATACTAAACTCAGTTTAATGCTGGGTTGATTTTTTTTTAACTCCCTCCTCCTGGTTGCAACAGTTACTTGCTATGTACTATGTATATTGTCTATGTGTTTCTCTTAAGAAACTTTTATTTCAAATGCATTTAAGAGGCTTGGGCATAAAAATGTCATCAGTGCTCCTACTTGTCTGAAAGAAAAAAAATTACATTAAACGTGGATGTTGCTGCATCTGCATGTCTTTTTTGTTACTCCAAATTTTTTGGTGAGCTTGTTTTTATAATTAACCTGCTCTGAAAATCTGAGTTGTTTCTGAAATTATATTTTGGGGACAATTGGGAGAACTGATTAAAGCTTATTGGGTTTCTGTGGGAGCTTAATCTAGGTCAACTGATAATTACAAAGTGAGATAAAAATTAAAGCAATGAGAATGAAACTTATATAGAGCATCTTGGGAAAAGCCCAATCCCTATCAAACACTGAGGAGGCTTGCTCTGCACAGTGGAAGGATTATGAAAAACTGCCCAGAACTTCCAGCAACACAAGTTCTGTGGAAGCCAAGAGCAACATCCTACAGAGTTTACTGCCAGGGAGCCTGGCAGCCAACTAAAGAGACACAATTTGCACAATTTGTATTCTGGACGCCTCTTCTGCCTGTTCTTTTAACATCCCAGGTACAAGAAAGGAGTAGGGAATAAACACTTGCACATATTTTCCTTTCTGCTTGCTTGTCTTATTTACCCCACAGCATGGCAAATCATGAGTGGGGAAGGTGGTGGTGTGTTCGTGCAGGAAGAGCTTTAGGAGGAGGGGAATTAGGAGGGGAATTATGCTCACCATTGCTAACAGGGAGGTTGCTCGTGCACCGTGCAGCCGGGTATTTCTTGCATCTGTAGGGATCAGGAAGAGTTATACTGCTGAACTGCTGAACTCCTTAGGGGAGAACATGTCTGCAGGGATTAATTGCAGTTTTAAACTGAAGTAAGAATTAAAATCAGTAGGCCTAATTTTCATTGGTTATATATTTATATATAATTTTTTTTTACCAAGTGACAAAAAGAAATTAAAAAAACAATCACCAATAGGACACTGGACAAACACGGAAAGTAACATATATATGTTTTGCCCCTTCCTGCCCCCTCGGGGTGTGCTCCCAGCGGCATGTGTCAAGGCATTTTCAAAGCTTGGCTTTCGAGTATTTCTGAACTCTATTGTACATTAGTCTCTGCATCTATAAATTGACTCTAGGGTCATTTAGGGGATAACTTAGCTTTAAATACAGGGTTGCACTAATATGTCTGTTGGCCCTCACTCATCCATTTCAATTGGCTGAAGTCCAGCTGGAAGAGAGTAGAGGAGCTGTTTAAGACACTCATTCTTCATGATGTTACATTATCATATCTTGTCTTGCACTTCCCAAAGAAAAGGCTGGAGTGGGATTGGTGTAATGGAGCAGACCTCTGCCAGTGGTGGGGAAGTGAATACTGGCCTCATATGAGGATATAGTGTGTATGGCCCAAACTCTGGCCCGAGGAGAATACAGATGCAAAGGAAATAGTAATTTTTATGAAGGCTGCTCAGTCACACATAACACTTATAGTCAAACTGTTGTGCCAGTTTGTTTTCATGAGTCATTTAGAGGAAACATATACTTATCTCCAGTTTAAAGTTATAAAAGAGAAAGTAATTTGCTAACAACTGTTTTGGATTATTTGCAGGGACAAGATAAGAAATAAAGAGCAATTGTATTTTGACCCATAAATAACTCCAACTTTCAGATGTCTCTTGTACTCTCTGAATCTGTAAAGGAATTTCCTTATGGCCAGAAGAATTATTTTTTTTGTAGTCTGTCTGTAAGATGAACAGGACACCTACTTTTATCAGTTTTCACAGTGAGTAAAAAAATTTTCAGAATGTTTGCCAGCTAAGTTATCTTGTGTGGCAGAGCCTAACCCTGCAAAGACTTTTAGTTTGAATGTTTTAGGGTTTTTAAACATACATATAGACAAAAATATGTACATTTGCTCATTTCTTTATTTAAACAAAGGGGAAAATTGTGTTCATGAAGGCTCAGGACTTGATTTTTTTTAAAATTGTAGATTACAGTGGTTCAGGCATCTGTATAACAGGCTTGCCTGTGCTATACTGCAGAGAAACCTTCCTCTTTGACCTACTGGGTGTTTCTTTTCTGAGGGAGGAAAGGAATTCTTTCCATGTTAAAGGAGTTCAGTCTCCTCCTGTCACTGATTGCCTCTGTTGCTTAGTTGAGCCCAATTATACGCAACGGGTTTTCAAGGGTTCAGCTGTGAAGAAGGCATGTGCAAATGATATCAATAAAATAACAGGATTTGCATACACAGGACTGGCACACATGCTCCTGCTTTGAAGATTTACTGTGTGAGGTACACTTAGTGTTTGGTAGGACAGCTGTTGACACTGCCACTTTTATACTGCTCCTGCTTAGTTTTCCTGGCTGCCAGAGGCGGAGGCAAAAGAAAAAGGCAGTACTAGCTGTTCATGCAGGAGTAATAACAGCCCTTAACAGAAGAAGAGTAATTACCTTTGTCTGGTTTCTCCCTGCTTGAAAATCTAATGAAATAGAGACCATTGGCTACATAGCTGATAGATACAGAAATCCTCTTGCTTTTACTGAATCTGTGGCTTGCTGTGTAAGACACCCTTTGCTCACAAGCTGAACTCGCATCTTGATTTTGAAAAAAATCCATTACTGATGGGTATATTTCCTGAACACATTTGACAGAATTCAAGCTAGTGGTATTTGGCAAGGCCTTTTAAAGTTATAGGAGATTTATAGCTAAAGAGATTCCATAGCAGTGGGCTCAGATCCGATCCCTTTCTCCCTGCTCCTGCTCTGGGTAACAGTGACAGGAGCTGTCTGCATAGCAGAAGGAACAGTTTAAGAGGAGTGGCTGCATTTGGCAATAGAAGCCTCCGTTAGCAGCCGGAAGCATTGGTGCTGAAAAGCAATCGCTGGTGTCAAGAACTTTCCTAGCTAAGCACTGCAGCTGGTGGCAATAAATAGCATTCTAATAAAGGAGGATGTTCAACCCGTGACATAAGCGAATACTGTTTCAACCACAAAAAGTAATTTATGGTGCTGCATATGTCTGAAATGGATTTTTTCCGATACATTTTAAAATAAAAATGGTAAGATTTCAATGGAGGGAAAGATCTGCATTTTAAATCAAAATGAAATTGAAAGATCAATGAAAAGTGTACTGCTTTTTTAAGTACGCAATGATACATAACATCTTAAGGATGTGCACTGTCACAAAGCACAATTACCTCCATTCCTAAAAATGAAAGATGCTGTTTTCTGACTGTGAATGTTCTCTGTATTGCATCAAACCTAATAACTTCCCATGTCAGTGATAATCCTCCCAAACATTTAGACAGAACCATCATCATCTTCTCATAAGAATGCCAAAATGATCATGCAGAAAGTAGCAAATAACAATATGTTCGTATTGCATAAACATAATTCCTGAAAAAAATCAGCTCCAGCCTGCTCAATGAGGAGCGAAAGGAGTGGCAACTAAGTCATTAGACTCATTGGGCCTGTTACTGTTGAGTCCACTACAGTAAACAAGTTATTTGTTTTGACATAACCAGTGGTTTATTGAACATATGCTGCTGCTCTTTGTTATACATTCCATTTGTGCCACATGCGACTTCTGTTACATAATTATTGAGAAACATAGCAATGTTATATATTGTAGCATCTCCCACTGGGATGATCTGTGTGGATGTGGTACCAGGAAAAACTGTCCTCTAAGTTTATTACTGCTGGCTAGTTTGGGGTGCTTTTGGGGTGCATGGAAGAAAGGGTAGGTTTTGTTTCTAGGTAAGTACAGGCTGCCAGCTTAACTGAGTGAGTAGGTTGTTCTGAAAGGCATTTAATACAGCAGTTTGTTTTGAATCACAGGGGTTGTGTGTGCAAGCACATAAAATGAGAAACTGGTTAAATGTTACTGTCAAAATCCTTCGTATTGGAATGCGAGGCATAGTGTACACATTTGAAATTCCTTAAGGAAACATATCTTTTGTATTATTCTTTTGCATGAGTTTATTAATTCTCTAGTTTCACTTTAGGAAGAAACAGGCCTGCCGGTTTTAAGACATGGCTGATACCCATTTATCAGCCATACAGCTCTGTACTCAAGTCGATTCCCACCCCAGCCCCTTCTCCCTCCCCCTGTAAATGATTTTGGCTGTCATTTGGGAGTTAAAGAGCCAGATTCTCAGCTGGTGCACATCAGCACTGCTATCCTGAAATAAATAGGCATAAATTCACTGGAGTCACTGAAACCTAAGCTCAGACTCATGGGTTTTACTGTCCTTGAGTGCAGTGTTTTAAGGCTTATGATACACACTTCTGTGATACTTTGTTATGGTATAAACAAACACTACGCTTCTGATTTGAATTATAATCTCATTCACCCAGAAACCAATAGAGCTTTGCTTATTTATCCCAGCTGAGAAGATAGCCCAAAGGCTTTTCATGTTGTATGATAAAGTCATGGGCTGTGACTCTAACCACACCCCCTCACCCCCCCTTATAAACAAGGAGGCGACCCCACTACTGCTGCTGCAATTACTTAGATGTGAAACAGTTGTTCAGAGAGTTCTGGATTCAAATCAGTGCCACAATGTTTATTCTGTAGTGAAGTGATGTGTCTGCTAAGGCTTTAGTCAGTTCAGACAGAAAGCAAGAGTCTGAATTCAGGTATTGGTATGAAGAGCTGGGCAGAAATTTGGGAGTAATTAAGGGATAGAACACCTACCAAAAATGTTGAATTGAACATTTCCTGTAAACTGTGTGTGCAGCCACAACACTCTTTGATTCTGAGTAGCATTTAAACTCGGGATGGAATCCAGCTGCCAAAGCCTGGATCTAGATCTGAATTCCCACAAGTTCAAGGTTGTTGTGATCAGTGGAGTTTATTTGGTTCCATATCTAATTTAAGTGCAGAAATTTTAAGGTAACTTCAATCAGATGTTCTTGGTATCTACTGGGATAATAGAGCAATAAAAGCTGAAATTAAACATATCTGGTTTTGTGTAGGGATTTTATTAGTATTCCAGTTTAAGGTTAAAATAGTACACTTGTGCAGTCAGCCTACGTTCATAAATTAAAGCAGGGGAGTTTGTACGTGATTTAAAATCATGACTTACACATTTTTCCAAAGCAAAAGAAGAGAAGCACAGAAAGTTCATCTGAATTCTCAAGGCAGTGCACATGGTGAACATTTTTTTTTTTGTTGTTGTTGTTTTTTTTTAGATTGACTAAAGCTTTCTTTTTCTTCACAAATACTGTACTGATAACTGAAGATATCTTGCACATGTGTACAACATCCGGGATAGCAACACCAGTGATAGAAGGACCTTCCTTAGGTGCAGCGCACAGTAGAAAGGAAACACAACTGCGGGTATTCAGATCTCCGCAGAGGTAGATTCTTTCCAAACTGCAAATCACATCAAATGAAGGAACATGGCCTGGCAAGAATTGGGAACTGGAGGAAGAAAAGAATGCAGTATTTACTTAAATTCAAAACAAAGAACCCAGTTACTGCTTCTTAGTTTAGCCCATAATATGTCATTCAGTATGATGTCTTGATCAAAATCAGCTATAGGAATGTGAGAGATATCAGTTGTCACAATCTTTGTCAACAAGAAACAAATACAATCAGTGATAGCCTTATTCTCCTTTGTTACCCATTTTCTTCAGCTCAGCCAGGCTGGTGGTTAGCTAGGGAATGCCTGCAATGAAAACTCTGATAGAAGCCCTGGCTCATGTTTTTGGCTGGTGAGAAGGTGTTGATAAGAAAATGCCAGGTAAAGGAGAGGAAGCTGAGAGGAAAAGGAAGGCTACCTGGAAGGCTGAGGTTTGAGAGCGCCGTGTTGCTCTGGCAGAGCTGCAACACCCTGCCCAATGCCGTGGGTTAGCCTCACATGGCCTGGTTATGCATGGGAAGCTGTCTCCTGCCTGGAGAAGGTCTTCAGTGCTTTGGAAAAGCATCTTTACTCAGGGCAGAGAAGTGGGGAAACAAAATTTCTAGAGTGATGAGAGCCCACTGTGGACATAACCCAGAGCCCTCATAACACTTTCAAAATTAGCAGGATGGCTGTGGCTTCTGTGAGCTCTGGCTTTTAGGCAGCATGGCAGCTGAGGGTGAGTGGTTGCTGAAGGAGGCTTGCAAATTCAGCTGTCTAAAACAGCTAATTGTAGTCAACCTGGCATAATGTTCTTACTGGACTGGAGGTGCTGTTCTGCCTGTTATTAACTCAGTTATTTTCAGAACTTTGAAATAGAGGTCAGACTAGAGGTGATCTCTGGCCAAGCGAGGGCATCTCTAGGCAGCTGAAGAGCGCACTTTGGAGGAGCTGATTTACCCCAACGTGGTGTTTGTCCCACTAGAACCCAAACACCTGCTACATAGATAGGACTGCACAATTCCAATCTGATACTTCCCTGTGATCTACGCCCTCTTTGATCAACAGTTTTTGAGACTTGAAGTCCATTGCTTCTTCTTCTCTTCTCCCTTCTTCTGACTTAAATATTTGCAGATGACATTGCTTTGCAACATAAAAGCCCGTCACTTAGAGCACTTGGCTTTTCCCATTTCCCCCATTCCTGTGATCTGCTCTGTAGCTGATTTCTGTGGTGTTAGACCTGCTTATAGCTGTGTAATGGAACAAATGGGATCCACACATTTTTAAAGCCTTTAAATGATCATATAATATGCACAGATGCAGCAATGACTTAAGTGGCTTCCTCTTCACCTTCCCCAGTCAAATTCAGAAATGCCAGCATTAACAGCACAAAAATCAAAAAAGAAAAAAGCCACATGAAGCACTCTGGTACTCATTTTGGTTTCATGCTCTTTCCTCAAGTTATCTCAAAGAAAAGGCATTGACTGTGTTAAATGTGTGTATTAGGTGCTGGCAGCATTCAGTCTTTCTCTGTTTTTCCTGCTTAAGGGAAGAATGACAGCTGATGAATACATCTTTCTAAAGGGACCTGAAGTGACCATATTTACTGAACTGGATTTTTGAAGACTGAGATAGTGAGGCTACATTTTGCTTATTTTTGTATGAAATTAAACTATGAATCACTTCTGGTATGTCTTTTTTTTTTTTTTTTGTCTGCCATCAAACAATTTTCTGTTTCTTGTTTGTAATTTGGTAGGATGGAATAGGGATCCTGAACTTGTTGGGCAGAAGACAGCATCTTTAGGAATCCAGACTTCAAAGGACTTGCCAAATTTTGCATTAAATACGAAATTTGCAGAAAGAGCATTAAAAAATATTTAAACCAAGTGATTAATTTCTTACCATCTGGAAAACCACAATAAGTGACAAAAGCAACTCAAAAATTCAAATGCCATTAATAGGCTTACTGCTTCAATACAGAATATTATACTGCTTGTATGAACACTCCCGACCAGCCTTTCAAACACATCAGAAGAAGCAATCCTATATGTAATGGGAAATCTCTATATTATGATTGATGTCCAAGATTTAGGATGTTATAAACTATTGGTTATGCTGTTTTGACAATGGAAGAATTAATGAATGAGACAGATTTGCCTGCAGTAATGAACTGTATCATATAGAAACATTAATAAAGATAAAACATTTGGAAATTCTTTAAGAAAAATAACATTTTTGCTCTTTTCTCAAGAACAAACGAAGCCAGAAACATGACAGATTTCATCAAGAGAGCTGTTCACAGATTAAAAGCAGGTCTGATTTTTGTTTTGCCGTGCTAGACTTCACTTCTCAAACCACAGAAGAGTGAGGCGAATGTTTTCAAGCTTATAGTGTTGTTTGTTTTGTTTTTTCCCCTTACACAGTGAATATTGTCTTCCTGCTAATTCTGTTATACCATACAAGACTTGTTTGTGTCTCAGTTGGGTTCTTCTGTTCAGCCTTCTGGTGCACTCGGAAAACGCCACACAGGATCCACTCTGATCTCAGAGTGTGTCTGTCACAGCGGCAAGCGCTGCTCCTGCCGCGAGCTCTGGCGATGGCCCAGGGCGCTGGCAGTGCTCAGCCCCGCGCAGGATCCGCGGCTGACCCAGCGCCCGGAGCGGTGGCTGCAAAGGTAGGAAGACTCCAGAGAAATGCACAGAACAGTGGGCGCTGGAGCACAAAGTCCTTTGATTGCTGCAGGCCATGAACTGCTCTGTAAAAGGTGCTTCTGCCCCCAGTATCTGTTGTGGAGTGCTACTCGATGCAAACCTTGGAACATCCCATTTCCGTGCGCCTAAGTGCCTTCATTGGCATAATTTTTGGTGTGTGTGGCACTTCCTGGGTGAACTTGCTTTATGAATTCAGGCTACACCAAATCATTAGATTATTTACCTCTTGGTTTGAAGACAAAAACAGCTGACAAGGAAAGGTAGAGAAATACTGGTTTAAAAGCTAACAGTCCAGAAGAGGGTGAACTTGGAAGTATAAAATTGTGTATATTTGGCATCAATTAAAAAGACCCAGCTAGAAGATTGAAGCATGAACACAGAAGTCCATCTTTAGCTGGCAAAAACTCAATACTAGTGTTAAGGATATTTCTTATCTATCTTTCTCTCATATTTTTTTGATGTAACTTTTGTGCTAAGCACCTTCAGAGGTTTATAAACCAGTTTAGCTGGGCTGTGCCGCTGAAGAAGAACATAGAAAATGAATGTCCTTCTGAGACTTGGAGAGATAATTACATCCCTTAAGCTCTGTATTGTCTTTCCACTTGGTTTTTATACTGTAAAAATATACAGTGGTTACAGAAACATCTCTTTGATCAGAAACATTAAGTAGCTGAGCATGCAAGAAATGTTTCTCTATATTTCTAGTGAGATAAGAAATCAGTCTTATTTGTCCTCTGTTTTATTATCCTTTCTCTTGGATTTTTGCTATCCTAATCTTAAAAGTCAGATCCAAAAGGAATTAATTCAGATGCCTAAACTTGGAACACCATTCCTGCAGATCCTAGTTCCAGCATATCATTTCCCAGGACAAACCAAGACCTCAGATTCTGACTCTGAAATTTGCCCATAAGCCTAAAGCTCTGCAGCTCCCCACGCCCAGGAGCACCTTGGTTGTACCACCATCACCTTGTCACCTTGTTCTGGCTTTTTTCCTAGGATCCAGAAGTTATGGAAACTTCTCTGCTGGGTTGCAAGTGCAAACTTACATATGGTGAGTCAATCAATCTCTACTTGAAGTGCAGTGATAGCAACTTTTTTCTTTATAGAACACATATGGGAAGAGAATGAGTCCTTGCGGTCCCCCTCATATACAATAGCATTTTGGTAAGAGAATTAATATGTATTTAGTTTTATCCTTTGTATGAAGGATAGATTTATATTGACTGAGGACATATCCAAAATAGCACTGTGATGCTCACTCTTCTTCCCACTTTCTGGCCCTTGAAACGTGAGTTTTTCCTGCATTGGAATGAGTGACAGATCAGAGTGGAGACTGTTAACTGTGCCCACAGGTTTGGACTCCCACTTGTGTCTTTCTGATCCCAAGAAGGTGCTGTAACCACCTACCTTTCCACAAAAGTGTACTGAGAGAGGGCTCTGTGTCTTCTGCACCTTTGGAGGAATTCTCTACATCTATTTATTGTGAAAGCATTTGTAGGCACTAACATTTAAGACTTTGGATTTTAAGTAGGTGGAGACAGCATTTTGTCCTTTACGAAGACTCCTGTTTCAGGGGGAAGAAAGAATTTGCAAACGGTTCACCCCAGCTTACTCCTGCTGGAGCCAGTGTGTTGAGCTTCAGGTGGCTGTTCAGTCTGGAGGTGGTTTAAAATGCACCTTCTCAGGGGGTAGCTCCTTCAGTGAATGACACGGGGAGCTGGGGCCCCTGAATAAGGGTTTAAAATGTCTTTGCTCAGAACAGTTAAGCCACACAACACATGGTTGCTGCATCTGTTTGGTTGGTGCTTGTCTCAGCTCAGCAGCATTTCATATGATGGACTTCGTAGTTTGCAGAGTTGGTAAAACCTGTTTTATGTTCCAATTTGCATCACTGACTAAAGCTCTTTCTGTTGGGAACCACTCCAAATGCTCTGCTAACAGTAAACATCCCACTGGGATTCTGTCTTACTATCTACTACATCTCCTGTTAAATAACAGTTTGGATTTTAAAAAAAATCAGCTTTATAGTGGAAAAAATCAGAAACACAACTGAGTTGCTTCTCCTTGATTGAAAGCATCCATGTAACTGTCTGTGTCTATGATAAAAGTAAATAAAAATACAGCTGCATTTCATTTTAAACTGAAGTTTTATAAAGCTGAATAGGGATTTTCAAGAGCATTTGGCAACCGAGTTAACTTAAATTCCTCTGAAATAATTGGCAAGTGATGCCTAGAGGCAATGAGTTAAGTTGTTGCTGATTGCACTAGCAAAATCCCACTCATGATTTCTTAATTCATCTCTTGGAAGATCTCGCAACAAGGTTTCTCTTGTAGATTGTAGTATATGGATTGTCAAGTAGTGCTTCGAAACTGTAGTCCCTGTCTTTCTAAATTAAGTGGTCAATATCCTCCCCTGAATATCATGGTAGGGCTGAATTACTTCTAAGAGCTATGTGTAGGACTTTCCAGAGCTGAGATAAGCCTAAAACATTGAAGCTGTTAATTTCTGCTGCTAGAAGCACTGAATTTCATGGGGCAACAGAAAATACAAAAGTGCATTTGCAAAATCCTCTTCGGATTCAGTATATAGCAACCTCACCTTGCCTTAAGTCAGAATGCACCACAAGAACAAAAGCACACTGTAAATATTTTGGTTTGTGCAGCATGAGATTGCTGTTGAACATTGTGTGGGGAAAAAAACCAACCAAAAAAACCCAACCCCAAAAAAATTTAAAACAAAAAAAAGCAAAACGCTGAAGTATAGAAGCACAGATGTACATGGAACTCAGAAGCTGAGGTACTGTCCATTGTGGGTTTTTTTCTAGTGCACTATTTAGTAATAAACTTAATTTCAATGCCTTGGTTTACCTGTGTCAGAGGTGCAGTGGGAAAACAAACATCTTACAAGTATTGTTAGATCAGCTTTCTCAAAACAATAGTTCACCAACCAATTCTAGCAGAACAGATGCTGTTCACTGGGACTTCTCAGCAAGAGATTTGTGTATCTCGAAGAATCCAAGTCTGATTTGAGGTCAGGTATCTAATCCAAGTTTTTGGTACTGCTATAAAAGGATTATTTTTAGAATTGTACTGGTTTGCTTTCGTTTGCTGTTATTCCATCCTGTCTTGTCACATGGAGTCTGCTCCAAGAGACTTCAAAGTTCACATGCTTGCAGGGCTCTTTGTCTAGCCACCTGCTTAGCCAGAGATACACCAGACCCTTCAAAGAGAAATCTTATCGTGCAGTACAGAGGTTTCTGAATTCATTCTGCCTGAACTATTTCTGTGACAAATCTGTTAATTTCACAAGTAGAAAAGTAATCTCTAATAGTTCACTACAGGTTCTGGCAGACCAGTTCTCATCTTTCTACTTTCCACCTCATGCTAGAATTTCTCCTGCCACCTTCGTTATGTAACTCCATATTCAGACCATGCAATCGATGACAGTCTTTTGAATTTGGAGGTATCATTGACCAGACTTTCTAATGAAATTACCAGGCCTCTCACTTGTGCCTGTCTTGGCCTCCTAGTGTCCCTGTCAATTTTTTTTTCCTTCTTGAACTATTTTAATTATTTTTCTTCTCTCTTGCCATTGCATAGTTATGAATTTAAGAGCATTCACCACTCAGAACAAAGAACAGCCAAGCAAAAAAATCCAGACCCCAATCCAAGCACCCTTGAAATCTCTCAGTGGCACAGTTAATGTTTAGGGCACAAGGGAAGTAAAACATCGTTGCACTGCTATTTCACTATAGCTGTATTCATCATCAGGCTCAAATGTTTCTGCTAGAGTTTCTAATATGGAGCTTTGGTGCTCAGTTCATTGCAAGGAAGAGTGAACTGTGGAGGTGGCTTGACAAAGTGCATTATGAGACAGATGCATTTCCTTTTGTTCCTTGGTTGGCTCAGCCATGCTCAGGCCACGGACACGCAGCTTCTTTATCTGTACGTCTACAAACATGGAACAATGGCTGGTCTGTGTTTTGCACACAGCCCAGTATCAGTACACATTCTTTCCCTTGAAAATTGTTAAGCATTTTTGTGACCTGATGAGATTTATGTTTTAAGCTGGTTCAGTGACTCAAGACACACCTTTTGAAACATGAAGAGAATAATGCTATGTTATGCTGTGTGTCAGCCAGTGAACAATTCTGGACATCTCTGAGGGCTCTCTTCCCTTTTTGTCACTGAATTCAAGCAGTACTATATGCTTCCTTTCATTAAATGAACAGTGGCACACAGAGGTAGTTTTATCAGCTCAAAGATACCTCTTTTTTCTTGACAAACCTGTGTACCCTCAGTGCGCTCATCCGCCATTCAGCATACTTTGTGCACCTCACTTGCCAATATTCTTGTTGTATCTATATCTCAGTATTTTCGGCAGAGGCCATATCCAAAGCAGAGAAATCTATTGGCTCTCTGCTCCTCTCCAAGCATTGGCTTTTATATTGCATCACCAGAACTTCAGTAACTGTAGATCAGAAAATACATAAATGTTTTGTAAGTCACCAAAGGAATGATGATTTATAGCACAGAAAGAGACCTGGCTCCACAACTTGAGGAGATAACCCGAACTGAAGGTGTTTCTGACAAAGGTACTATTCCAGTCATGTGAGTTAACGGAACTTTCCAAAGAAAGAACAATGTGGAAAGATTAAACAATCCGGACAATGAAACAATTATACAAAAATATCTTCACTTTTAGCACATTGGCAAATGAATGCATTTAGCAAAGTATACCAGTCTCACAAGCTGCCTCTCAATCTGGACCTGTGGAGCTGAGAGAAAGCACTGCAGTGACGAGGAGAGAGACAGTGAGAAATCAAGAGTACATCTGCAGACAATGCGAACATGTTGTAAAACTGCTTTTAGACCTTAAGCCAGGTCAAGACTAATCCTATTGCTGATTCAGTTCTGTAGAGGCAGATAATAAAACCCACTCCATTGATTGAAACAGAGAGACACAGTTTGGTTCTTTTGTCCCAGGACTATCAAGGCTTGAATTCAAACCTGGGATTTCATCCTAATGATAGGTTCTTTCCTTTGTTTTCCTCTGCTCCTGATTCACATGGAATATGCCTTGCCAAAGAATTCAGGAAAACACTTTTTGATATCTTTGAAGGAAATGGAGGCCAAGAAATCAGAAAATGCTTTGCTGTTTAGCTTTCAGTATTTATAAAACCAGGAAGCCATCACTTACGGGCTTGCCATCCAAGGGCTAAATAGACAGAGGAAGTCATGTTCTCACATTGTTAATGGATCAGTGGGAAGCACAGGAATGCATTTCACTAGCTAACATATTTAAAGACATAACTTGTGTGCATGAGGGTTTTGATGTCTCACCGTTGTAAACATGGTGGCTACTATGGCCCTAGGAATACTATTTTTCTAAATCCTAAATTAAAAACACATAGAAAGGGAATAGGGGAGATTTAGCCAATTAAATCAGATGAGAGAAAACAGTGAAAACTGCACAAAGAAAGAGTAATAGAAAACCTCATTAATGAAACTGGAAACTAGCAGCAGAAGTGTTTCATAAGAAACAACTATCAGAGTATGCTGGGAGAACAAAGTGGCTTTTGATAAAAGATGCATTTTATTGAATGCAGTGTAGAAGAAGAAATTTTCCGTGGGTTACAGGACACCTGCGTACTGACCCAGCAAGGGTGGGGCATCTTGAGAGTGCCTTCCAAAGCAGGACTGGGCAAAGAGCAGCTGTCACCTAACTCTGGTGACAGCTTTCCCTCCATTGTCCTTCAGGGGCTGCAGGTTGCCTCTCTTCAGAAGCAGTCACTAACAACTTTAGTCAGGTTTAGCACATGCAGCAAGCAGAGCTTTGTGCAATTCGGGAAGAAGAAACAGACACAAGCAGCGTAGGAAGGAAGAATGTAGAAAAGATAACAAGGCTAGTACAGCACAATTTTTAAAGGAAAATAGAAGCAAATTAATATTTACACACAAAAAAAAAAAGATGAAAAATTTATAGGGTGAGTATGAAACAGTTTTGTTAGTGAGAAATATAAAGCAATTCTGAGCTCATTGTTTTAGCACAAGAACATATTGTTCTACTTTGTGCTCACTATACTGGCTCTGGACGCTGTGTCAGTATTAGCAAAAGTCACTGTAACTTTTAAAGGGCTGTCCCAGAAAGTAGGAATAAGACCTGATCGCTTTCCCTACTTTGGAAAACCTAACTTGTTGACATGCCAAGACTTCAGTAGGAGACTAATAAGGCTGAATAAAGTCCAGTCCCTGTGGAAGAGTAAGAGAGTAAATGCTCAGCCATCAGCATGATGCTGCTGAGCATAAATGCCAGCAGATGACTGTCTCTGATCTAGTCTAGCAATGGATCGATGCTGGGCGGGATAAGAAAGAACCATCAGCAGACTCATAGCCCCTGGCATACCTGGGGCAGAGATGGGAAAGTATGAGAAAAATCCAACTGAGTTTGCTTCTGAGCCCTCATGGCAGAGCTCTGACAAACTGACCAATTTATGTAAGTAAATTCTTATGCCCGAGTAACTGAAGAATGCAGGAGAAAAGTCTGCAGTTTGTAAAATGGGAAGAGGGAGACTGCAAATTACACCATGCAACAAGCAAAAACTATTTTCCCTCTATATACAATCTTCAATGTTACTTTTTCAGCTAACAGGCACCTCATCTGGGATGTAATTAAAATTCCCCATTGTTTCCCAAGTATTAGATACTTAATTTTCTTCTTTGTCTTTAGTTAGTATTAGCTGTAAGTTATCTATCTCTGGTCAAGGAGCATGAAAGAATTATGCAAAGCATGAATGGTTAGGATTGTTTCAAGCCAAATACAGCATGGATTAGGCAAATGGAAGACAAAAGTAAATCTATGACACTTACTATCTTGCTTTCTTGTCACACATCTCCTTGTCATGCCAAGTTGCTGAGCTTCCGGGGTCTGTGGGTTGCTGGAGCACAAATAACTCTTACCCTCTGACTGCCTTCAGCAAACCTTACAGAAAGGCTGGGATGAAAGGAAAGCACAGGAGAACCTCTGTCAACTGGAGCCTCCAATGTTTTGGCAAGCCAGTACGAGCTCATCACTACAGCTGAGTGACTGCACTAGTAGTCACAGAATCATTTAAGATGATGAAGCCAACGTGAGAATTGAGAATTTGGACCTTCACCTAGGAAAAAAGGTCACTCATACCTAGGAAAAAAAGTTGCTTCTGCATGCTCCTTTTAGCAGATTCTTTCCTACAGTTTATTTTGTTTCAGTAAATGTTTATTTCACAAACTGAACAGTAAGCCACATTTCTTCTGACGATGAAGACCGGTGTTAGAAATTTTAAGAGTATTTCCTGTGATGGATATATCCCATTAGTCTACACTTTATTGGTGACAGCTAACCATCAAACTCTGTAAAAACCTTGAAACACTGAATGTTTTAACTCATTGACTTCAGATTACACATTCAAAACTTTGTGGATCACATCAAGTATTTACTTTGAAAGGGGGAGATTAGAATTAAAACTAAAAAGAACACAGAAATAGTTTGAAGTCAACAAGTTAAAATTAAAAATACACTAGCAAGTAGTGTGTGCAAGAAGGAAAAGACTAGTAGGATAAAAAAATGATGGATTTGTGATGAATCTGGATTGTGGGCATTATAAAAGATCCAGCATAAATAGAAGACTCCAACTTGTCATCAAATGAACATATTTGCAGGAATCTTGTACATACAGGGTTTCTAAAATACAGAACACGTGTAGAGTAACAAATATAATCATAATATTAAAAACTTTCTGTGAAAAAATGTTGGAAGAGTTTGTCGTGTTTCATTGAGCAAACAATATTCAAATATGGAAAAGGTCAAAAAAAGAAAGCAGACACCAGATTTATTCTCCATATGCATTTATAATTGGATGAGATGTAACAGGCTTGTTACAGCAAAAAAAAGATTTAGGTAAGACATTGAAAAATCTTTCTAACTAAATAAAAATGGGTAGGGGAATGGATTCCCATAATCTTTCTAAGCATCTCCATCATTGCAGTTTTTTAAGAATAGATTAGACAGACATTTAAGCTGATCTGTATAGACAGTCATGCCTCAGAGGAAGGATGAAACTGTGTGTCTTGAGATTCAACTGTGCCTATTTTTTGTTATGATGTGTAGCCAGACTATTTTTTTCAAAACGTATTTTATTATTTGTATGTAATCCAGTGCCAAACACATTAAAATAAGGCTGCTTAAAATGTGTATGGAAATAAACTAATCAAACTAATTTTTATGTTTTTCCATTCATTATGGAGATATCATGCTGAGGCAGAATACAAAATGGAGTGTGGCATGAATGCTCACTATGGAGAAGCAAAAGAAAATTTAAAAAATTAATCCAATACATCCATTTGTAATGGAAAATGTTTTCTGGTAATAAAGCATTCATTTCCACAGTACTCTTCTACTAGGAGTTTCAAAGACTTTTCAGAAATTTTCCTAGCACCCCTGAGGCACTTTGGGAGGCGAGAGCACAACTGTGCAGCTTCACATTGGAGCCAGAAGCCCCAGCACGCCCAGGTCAAGCTCTAAAACCTGCTGCCTTCTCAGCAGGGCTGGGCCTGGACTCCTCCAGGTGCAGCTCACCCCCTCTCCCGTGCCACTCTCTCTCAGCATCACTGTCACTTGTCAACTTGCAGAAATGTCTCATTGCTCTCACCAACACTTCAGTATGGGATACAACAGGAATAAATGTTGATTTTCTGCCCTTTCCTGAAGACCTCCTATACAGAGCAAATATCAGGGACTTCTAGAAGAGAAAGGGTAGTTGGTATTTATTAATAGCAAAAGTAATATTTGTGTATATTTGGTATATTTATATATAAATACATATATAATCATATACAAATATACATGAATTTATATAAATAAACAATTTTATTCCTTTGATCTAGTGTCCTGCCTTCTCTCCTTAGGACAGAGACCCAGACAGATTTCGTGTGTTAGTACAGCACACTGAACCACTGAGTCATTGCTCTTGGCAAGCATCTCTCATTGACATTATAAAAAAATAATATATTACACATCTGTGTTGTAATGCTACAGTCATATACTCTGAAGTCCTGAATTTGCATAAAGTTTATAACCTTGACTTGGTACTACTTAAAGTATTTTCAAAAATAATTATTTAATATTGTTATTGTTTGACCAGTTTACATGTCTGCTTTAAGTTAGCAATGAATATTTCGGTCATGCAAATAGTTGTTGCTGTGTAAACGAATATTTCTCCACCTTCATATTATTTTCCTTCTACAAGTTCTCAGAGGTAAACACATTATAGTAAATCTGTCTGTTTACAGACAGCTGACATCAATGTAAATCTGTTACATGTCTGTATAAAAAAAAGAAGTGGTTGTCTGGTATTGGGTAGGCTCACTTTCTAAAAAACCTTAACTTTGCACTAATATGCCTTTTACTGCCCTTTAACATCACACTTTGTGTATCACTATTCAAAGCAACAGCAAAAAGTATTTACACAATACAGGGAAAAAACCCTCCCAGCTCTCTAATGATGACAATACCCTTAGCAAAGGATATTTCTCTATTTCTCTAAAATTAATAACTAGCTGGGGTTAATGGCCACTGGCTTCACCTTAGGCCCTCAATTAATCCTTGAACCTCAATTGTTATTACCTAATTGACTTAGTTTCATTTCATTTTAACATTTCAAAGTGATCTTCCTAAAATCACACTGACAGAGTAACGTGGTCTCTGTAGATATGCACTGACATGGTTTCAATACTGTTACTTCATCTCCATACGCTTGCATTGACATTTCATTTTGCGTTGACATCGCAGTGCTGCATCTATGGACCTGTGCAGATGACATGCGATTGTTCACATTAGGTGAAAGCCTGGCCAGGAGCGAGGGCAGGCTGGCATCTTATGCAGGGACATGATGCCAGCTGAGAGCTACTAAGAATAACTGCTATAATTTTTAATAATTTTTTTCATTGTAAATATGATTTGGATGTTTGTAGACAGAAGAAATATCCAATTTCACTTGAAATCTTGTTGGCTTCCTTAAATAAACACACAAACAAAAATCTTTTGACTTAGATCAACTTAATAACCTAGCCTGAAAAATGCACCAGGTAATGTATTTAAAAAGAGCTTTATTGATGTTACTACTTCATACTTATTTGAGGCTGCAAACAAATTATGCAAATCTTGTGTGTTCAAATATCATATCAATGCAAGTAGCTGAATACTGTAAGATGCAACTCTAAACCAAGAAATCCTCATAAAAATAGGGCATCAA
This sequence comes from Origma solitaria, assembly GCA_013397895.1. Taxonomy (NCBI): domain Eukaryota; kingdom Metazoa; phylum Chordata; class Aves; order Passeriformes; family Acanthizidae; genus Origma; species Origma solitaria. The sequence continues at coordinate 2,289,718 of VZRL01005208.1, read as the reverse complement.
AATAAAGTCTTTTTATTATGTGGAAAAGTTTTGGAAAGTCTTTTGAAGCTCTTTGATCCAGCTCTGGAATAATTTTGGTAGATTACTATTGTACGAATCCCATAATTTATAGTAGCTGACCTCAGCTGCTCTTTGTATAACAGCCATATATGAAACAATAGCAGGAAAGTGAAAAATACAACGGGAACTAAAACTGCTCTGTTTATTATGTAGCTCATAATTACATCTTCCTTATTTAATCTTTTGAATCCTGGCATGTTTTTAATAATACAGGTTCAATTAATATTTACTATACACAGGAGAGTTAGTTTTGAGTAACGCATTTAGACTATCCAAACTTTGTGTAACTTGTGACCTTTCCCTAACCTAAGTGAGGTCTATTTTATACAGATCGTACTAGATAGACGGTTTCTCTATAAATGGTGAAGTTGCTGCCAAGCTCCCATTGTTAGCTAGTTCATTTTTCAACAGGCACACTTTAGGTTCCTATCACACCACTGTAAAGAGCAAGCCCTTGAGGTTTCTTCTTTTGTCAATGTAATAAAAAGCTTATTTCTGAATAACCTGCAAATCCACAACAAATGGCCCTTTGTGACTTAGAATAACATGACAGGAGGAATTTCTTTATTGTTGTTTTTGCAGGCAGCCCCCCATTTTATTCTGTAATATTAAATCAATACTTGAGCAGCATTTGTCCTAATGTAATTTATCTCACCCTCGAAATACCAAACTCATGTTTCTAACAGCTGTTACCCTAGCTAAGTTTTCACCATCTAACAGCAGAAGATCCCTTTAAAATAAGCTATCTAAATAGTAAGACTACATCAGATGAACTAACACCAAGAATCAAGTTAAATTCTGTATACTTTTTGTTGACCCTTGAGAAGTTGTCATCAACTCTGGTAAATAACAACAACCTGTAGAATGCACAAGCTTTTGCGAGGTCAGTTGTGATGTGGAAATGGGCAGAAAGGCATCTTTTCCACTCTGAACCAAGTAGATTTTGGTACAGGAGGAAAGCTAAACCTTTAACTCCAACAGATTTCCTTGGAGAAGTCTCGCACAAACAAGGCATGAACTCACAGAGAGCAAGCCTCCTTAATGAAAGAGATGTTTTAACAGCTGAATTCCTAATATTGCCCATGCCTGTTTTCTAGTAGCATAGATGCACTACTAACTTACTCCTTTGTACAACTCTGCTCTCAATAGAGGAATGAATGATTATTCTGCACTTGTGCTCTGTTTGGTGAATACTACAAGCCTGCAGAAATTACCTACGTTTCATACCAAGAGAATGAGGAAGAGCATCACAATGGCTCCCCATTACAAAGCCATGTGGAAATTTGAGGACAGACTCTCTGGAATCTAGAGCTGCTATTTAAATCAGAGTAAGAGCAAAATTGCTTTAGGTGGTTGGTCAGTCCAAATGCATACAGAAATGGAAACTGCACTCTTCAGATGTAAGAACAGAAGCAGGTACTAGAAAACATGGGACAAACTTTTCAAACAGGACACATGAGCAAATGGGAGGATACTGAATAAATAGATGTGAAATGGTTAAAATAAGATGGTTAATTAAAAGGGGCTGATTGAGAGGCAAATGGAAAGAGGCATGAACAGTTGTTTGCAGTAGTTTAGAGGGTGGAGAAATCCAAAAGCCAGTAACAGGAAAGAATGACTTTTTGAATGAGCAAATACAACAGAACAGGATGAAAACCATTCATGAACCGCCACCACTATTAATGTAATGAGGTAAGCACAATAAGGCATTTGGTCCCTTTTCTTCAGCTTTAGACAAAAGTTCTTCTGCTCTGACTTGTCTTTAGGGAAAGATTATTAAACTCATACTAATGATGTGTCCCCAGAATATAGGAATGGCAAAACCCCCATTTTCTTCCAAGACTAGAGTGTGTGACCCACCGTTGTGCTGTTCCTCTTATTCAAGGAAGTTTTACTTCCCTGCTCAATACAATTACATCAATTCTTAAAGCTCAGAACGGGCCTTGTAACAGTGATTGTAAGAGCAGATGCTTGCAAGTCTGTATATGCCAATGAGAACATCATTCAGTTTTATGTTCACTTCTGTTTTCTAGCTTGGCATAATTCATTAGCACACTCTACAGAATACTCCATAAAACTGAATTTGGCTTTAATGTTAAGGTTCTAATAGCCACAACATTGTGGCTATTAGAAATAGCCACATAAGAAAAAGCCCATAAACAAACAGCAGTGCCTCCTCTTTAATATTAAAGCTGATGTTTACATCTGAAAAACAGAGAAAATACCCAAATGAGGGGTTTTTTTGCAGTATACAAGTAGTAATAACAAAATAGCCTTAATTTTTTTCAGTGTTTTGCTTTCAGCATTTAAAATAGTGACAAAGGATAGTATTTTTGGTGGCAAAACTTTTATGATAACATGCAAAGAAATTAATACAGTATTACTGTACTGTATATATACAGTATATATAATTTTGTGGCTAATTTCATCCTCATTCTAATATGAAGATTCTTAAAGTGGGCAATATATGAAGATGAGTTCAAAGCTCTGATTAAAGACAGCTGTATTGCTTTCCAACCTGTTATATCACAGCACTAGGTAGAGGAATAAATAAACATATATAAGCCTAACCTGATTTATCTGTGTGTCTCCACATAAATTTGTTTAATGTAAAAACAAATAAAGCAAAGCTTTGATGGAGGTTAGCAGAATTTTCAACATCTGTGCAGATAAATTTAATTTATTCAAAAAGAAAAAGCAGCATTAGTGTATCATGTAAAAGCTGATTTAAATTATTTCATACAACAGAAAGCATATGCAGTAGCTAAAACAAATTGCCTTTAAAACCCATTTCACTAAGACAACCATTATTTCTGAATTTTCTACCATGATAATGTTATTTCTTCTTTTTTGTTCTCTTCTTGATTTTACACATTCCACTAACCTAAAACATAGTTAAAAGTCCCAGAGGGAGTAACACCTTAAATGCAGCTCGTGTGTAGCATCAGGCGGGTACATTCACAGATTGCTTCTGTGTATCTTTATGGGCAGATCCTTAAAGCTGGTCAGGTAAAGTAAGCTCAGCACAATACCTTAAATAGTTGAACATAAATGAGTTACAGGTGTTTGAATATTTAAAAAAAAATAAATCTCTTCACTGTAACACAGTCAAACCCAGGAAAATATACAACAATAACTCATTATAGTGGAGCTACACTAGCTTATCTCTGCAGCAAGGGACAGAGCACTAGAAGATTAAAAGTATTTTTTCTTGAAAATGAAAGATTAGTCAAAATGATAAATTCCTGTCTGAAACTTTGCAGAAAGTGTTAAGGTGAGAACTAAAAATTAGAACTAAAAATACTGTCTATGTATCTGAAAACTACAGCTGAAAAACTCCTGAATAGGATTAATATCCTTTCAACTCCAGGCAAGACTGTAAAAAGTCTGCACTTGATTTTTGAGATCATACAGGTGCACAAAGTATCATCTCAACTAAAAAAAAAAGGTGATGAATATGCACTGTAATGTTTTAGAGACCCTTTCTTTCTGGAAAAGGTCATCAGCTTGTGCTTCAGGGAGACTGTTATCACACCTTTAATTCTACAACAGAATCCATAGTTCTTCTTCTCAGAAAATCTGAACATGATGAGCATACATGCAAATCTCTCACTGACATTTTAAAATTATTTTACCCTTCCCTGAATACCAGTTAGCAAATAAAAGTGTATTGAAGTGTCAGGCCCAATAAGCTGCTGTCATTAAAAAAGTCTAACTGAGAGCACAAACCTGAGACTCAATCTTGCCCCTCTGAGTGGCGATGTGGTTGGAAAAATAAGAGACTGAACTCAAAACTTCGAGAAGGGCTAACACCCACTTCAATGAACTTCTGATCTTGGTGGTTCTAACAAGAGAAAAACAAGGCTCTTACAAGAAAACAAGTACACAGGAAACTTCTGTTCATTAGTGTGCTTTATTGGTCTTGTGGAATCGATCCAGTATGAAGCACTGCGTTATCCTTTTTTAAATTCCCCTTCCTGAATACCAGGATGGTAAACCCCTTCAGAAATAACTCACAGAGAGCTCCTGCACGTTGTTCTTTTGGACTTCAGTGTGACAGGAATTTGTTACAGTACCTAAAGGGGTCAAGACAGATTCCTTCCTTAGATAAGGGGAAAATTCCTAGGTATAGATTCCCCAGGGGTAGGGGAGAGAAAAAGACAAAACACGAGTTATTTTGGAGTCATTAAAACACTTATTAACCCCCCCCCTAAACTACCCCCAAACTTCACAGGCTAATACACCTAACATAAAACCTGTCTTCTTCACTTCCACCCCCTCTCAAAATCCCCTAATTTGGATTCTTTTTTATCTGTTAACTTGGGATTCCATTGTTGATTTTAACAATCAGTGACAAAACACATACAACAATTATTCTCTCAAAATTTGGCTATTTACTGTAACAGCCATGATCCTCTCTTATCACTTGGGCTTTACCAGCATTGCATTACATTTTTTTAAGCCCCCCCCAAAAAGTCTTTACAAAATCTCCACATCACTGTAGGTGTTTTAGTCACATCACTAGCACACAGTGAACTTGTAAAAAGCACTTAATTTTATAGGTGACTCTGTAACAGGGATAAGAACTGAAAGCTCCACCTTTCAGCCTCTGCATTTTTGTCTTTGTTTAGAATGCTTGAAGAAGCCATCCGGAAGGAAGAAAGATTATGAGTATCTCGAAACTAGCTGTATGACAGAGACAGAACTGCTGATAATGAGTGGGTTGTGTCTGTCTTTTTTGGCTGATCACAACAGAGGTCTGAAGCAAAACAGAAACTCTTGATATGTTTGTGTTAAGCAGCAGTAGCATAAGGGCGGGCAGCAGGAGTTCAGCTGAAGTTCAGGGCAGATGCTGCCATTAGTTTACACTGCAGGCAAGTAAAATTGCTTCCGGATTTACCTCTTCCTCCCAACATCAGCGCTGAGCCATGCTGTGTCGCAGAGTCACAATGTCAGTAGGGAAGCAGTCTTTTAGCAGGATACCACGTTCACGATGGCAGTCCAGCTCTTCAATAAATCCGTACCAGTAGATGACTAATCCAGGGCCAAATCTATTAAGCAAAAAGGAAAAATGAACTTATGCAATTGTGTTAGAGGAATTTTAATTTCCCACCTCTGTGAGTCCAACACAAATTTGGTAATTTCACTGGAAAGCTGGAGGGAGTATTTGACCTCCATTTAATTTTCAAATTTTGAATGTGCAATTGATTGATGTCAATAGTACCTGATCCCACGAATAAAAATAAAGAATCCACATCAGAGTTTCAGCTTTTTCTTTTGAATACTGTGCGTGTATCAGTAAAAATACCTACATATTAAATACTAAATAACGTTCAGTAACTGTCATATACAGAGAAACCTCTTTTGCTATGCACTTTGCTCTTTTAGATTTGTGTGTGCAGACGTTAAAAACACAAGGGTTTACACATCCCAGTTAATTCAAATTATAATACCATGAAGGTAACAATGAATCCTTAAAACATAATCTCTACAATGAGCTATTATTCAGGAAATTATTAACATAAAGCACAATTCAGAAGAAATAGAAAGTTTGTGCTGTAACGTCTCTGAAATGTGCCTCAGGAATTCCTCAGATATTGCTAACTCTGACTGATCCCCACTAGGCAATCTCAGGAAGTAGCCCCATGGACTATTTTACCCATCAGGAAGTTCAGACCTTCAGGCTGGGTTCATAAAGAAGTAATCACTATCAATCACTGTGTACTGCGATATGTTTTGCACATCAGTTTCACGTTTTTCCTACTGAGAGCACTTAATTAAAGGGCAGCACTACTTCTGGTGTAGTGTTGCAGGAATTTTACAGTGGAATCATAAATTATGAATGTTGGGTTAGTAAAAGGATGTCTAAAAACAGAACTGCTTTCTGTAGTCTAACATTACAGCAGTCTGTACAACATTAGGCCAAAAAGCTTTTTCTTTCCTTGATTTATTATATGCTGTAGTGAACTTGCCAAAACCAACAGTGCAGGATGAGCTGTTAGGTACCGTCTGTACAAGAAAAAGTTCAATAGAATGTCATGTTATGGTTTATATGCAGAGTTGTACTCAGGACTCAACCAATATGGTAGCCAATTTTTGTTATGTTTGATTATAATAAATATGTGCCACGGGGGAGGCATGGTAACCTAAATGTCCACTGAGCAGACAATACAAACACTCAAAGCCATGGGTAGTGCCAGACTGGCTTCATGAGGGTGGTTTCTTTCCAACAATGCGGGGAAAACTCTATTTGATGTGCTCATGTAATGGAATAGGCATCAAAGGAAGAAGAAACCCCTGTGGCTTCCTCCTGCAGTTTCAATTAGATACGGTACTCTTTTGCTTGAAACTGCTGCAGAGCATTGTAACATTTTGGTCTATGGCTACTACTCTTCAACCTCCAAGTGGCCACAGCTCAGTGGCAGAGTAAATCACCCCTCAGCATAGCTGAGGCCACACTGGCAAATAAGCTTTTTGCAACTGAAAGGTGATATTCGAAAGTTGAAAGGTTAAAGCTCTGACACATCTGGTTGTACTAGATAGCATTTCCTAACATGCTTGGCAATAAATGCAGCACAGACTAAAAAGTGGCTAATATGAAGGATGATGCTGCCTGTAGCCAATTCCTAAGTTTGATCTGGTTGGCCAACAACTTCAGCTTCTATGGACTTCTTTCCATTGGGCTGAAGCTCCCGTGGGGCCAAAACATGCAGAACCTCACTGTATCCGCAAGCCCAGAGACCCAAGCAGGAGCGAGGGGCCAAGGCAAGTGAGGCCAAGGACTGATGCTTGCAGCCTCTGCTGAGAGACAGCAATTTGCTGATGCAGGAGGGGCCCCCACTTTTGTCACTTCACAGACTACATATCTGTACCCACATCAAACAAATATAGAAATGGGTAATTGGGTGGGGATGTACCGATGCACTAACCAAAATGATTTTAAAATCAAAAATCCCCAGAAGATAGGGAACAGACCTTACATTTCTAATGGGCTATTTTGTGCAAGGCAGAAGGTATGAAATGTATGCAAGTAGTTACTCATTACAAGCACATGTGCCAGGTAAAATCCTGATGCTAATGAGCAGCTGCTCACCCAAGTTTTGAAGGGCTCATTTTGCTGTGTGGCAGTCTGAATCCCCCATACACTGTAAAATGCATGTGGCACTGTGCTTAATAATTTGCTTAGTTATTTTTTTAAACAGCAATTTTAAATAAAATTGCTATTTCAAGACACCTAAAAAGGCTAATTTATGTCTTGTGAGCAAATCACCTCAGCTTAAGCACAATTTTTTAGGTACTTAAAAATTATATTCAGAAATATCAAATTTGATAATAAAATTATATACAAGAACATCTGTAGACTGTTAATGGCAGGAGCAAGTACATCTTTAGCATGAAAACATCCATCAATCCTGCTTTTGACTGTGGTGTTAGAGCAAAACCTTGCCCTGTGCTGTCTAGGTTGTACTTTTTCAACTCTATTGTGTCATTCCTTCTATTACAGCTCTATATCACACAGCTCATGTGTATGATCACATAAAAACCCATGCCATACCTTTGTTCAAAAACACTTAAGTGCAGTACTTAAGACCAAAATTAACTTGTTGGCACATTAAGCATTTGCCACTGACTATCAGGAACTCCTGCTGCTAAGTGCTAATTTCTCTCTCATTAACACCCAGAGTCGGCAAACCACAAACAATGCCACCGGTTAATTACTGCTGCCTTAATTTGAAAAGACACTTAACCTTTTTGTGTAAGGGGATGAAGTAGGGAAGTGTAACCTAAAAGTAAGAACTATACTTTTTAATTTGACGTCTTCCCAAGCGGAGATATGGCACCCTGAGGAAGGAAAGTCAGTGAAGTGAATTAAAAAGCAAAGTTACAAATTGATTTCTTGTATCAGTTGCAACATTGAACAAGTTAGTGACTGACCCTGGTTTACAAATGAGAATGAAACAAAATGACAGAATGCTTACTTGGTATTGCTATGGAAAGGGGATGCATTCAGTAGCTCCGAGGAGCATAGAAAAACTTTGAATGTACCAATTGGTTCTAAAACTATATAGATACAAGATAGGCCAGGTTATCTTATTTCATGTGGAAGACACACTGGAGAAAGTTTAGGCTTAAACTGAAAATCAACCTCAGTATGTAACAAACTATCAGACTCCTATGGATTTTCTTCTTGCTGAGAAAAATTGTATAAATCCCTGAAAACATGCTTGTATTTTTCCTCCTCTGTTTTTAGTTCTTAGGTGTGAAAAGTTTAGGTGTGAAGGAACATGTCCAAAAGTTACACAAAATTGTAGTTTTAGCTCTTCCAATGAAAGCACTGCTTTTAGAATTTTACTTTTATAAGGGGTTTCTTTTTGAAGCTGCAAAGAAATCCAAGTAATTAAGGTTTGGTTAATTCCGTGCAGTAAAAGTAGAATAAACAGGAAATATAGAGGCAAGGTTCCTTCAGAACATAATAAACACAGCAAGTGAAAACAGTCCACACAGGTTGCATCAGTTTACTTTGAAACCAACCAAAAAATAGGTAGCCACCATTATATAAATCCCAGTTTAGTCATTGTCCAGTTCTGACATTAGAAGCTGTGACTACAAGGCAGCCAAAGCCAACTCAGCTGGACTTGGGGAGTGAGTACCAGAAGAGCCACAAGGGAGGCAGACAGGGCAAGACAGAAGCAGCATTACAAAAGCTCCTGGGTTACTTTAGGTATAATTTAGGCTTGATATAGATGACTAAATTTAGTCTAAGTACTAAAGGCAGCAGATGGTGTCTTTCAACGAATCAACTGAAGCATCTGAGATAGAAAAATACAGTTTGAGTATAGTTAAATACAGTTGCAGTCTCAACAAGTTCTTCAGATAAAACATACATCTGACCATACTATTTGCTCTAAGTAAATTAGGTTTGCACTAATTTTAGATCGTTCAGAGGAAGTCTTGTAGTGCTTTAATCACACAGATTTTGAAAGAAACCCATAGCGAATACACTAATAATCCTGGGACACTGTGTTTTATCTTGGAAAGGTGTTTCCCAGAGATGCACTGTAAACCCAGAAGGCAAAATACAGATAACCCAAAGGCAAATGGTTGTCTTAAGAAAAATAACCCCCAATAACAACAAACAAGAGATCACTTTAAAAAAAAAAAAAAGAGAGAAAACAACTAAGTAAAATATGGATCTGGGTTTAAATTGCCCTCCAGTTGAACCAGTTTTGTGCTAGAACAGAAAAAAACCTTTTATTTATTTATCAAAGTGGCTTAGTAGACTCACACATATTCTCCTACACTTCAAGAGAAACTACTTTCTAGTAACGTCTTTTCTTCTGGAATGTCTGTGTGAGGTCCATACCAGCTTCTAAGGATTTGCTTAGACAAGTGGTTGTTGTGAGGTGATTTTTTCACCATCACAAAGCCTTGCATGTGGTTTTATGAAAAATGCATTTTCAACACATTGCTTGATACTGAACAGAAAAGTAAAACAACTTGGAATTGTTTTTATATAGATGTTCACTTCATTTATTCTTAGTCTATTTGTTATAGATGTGCTGTATGCATCTCAGCATAATGTAAATAATTTGAATTCCAAAAGACCCTCATAATAAAATGCTGGCATATGAATTATTATTTCTAACATGCATGCATTTAAACAAGTATTTTATCAAATGGATTCAGCTAAATATTAATGTTATGAAAGTATAACAGTCTACCTGGTTGGTGATTTTAATTGTGAAGGTCACACCTGAATGTGTCTTTTAAGGATTGCATTCTGGTCCCTCACTTTTCAATGACAGCTAAAAAGCTGGCTTTGTTTCCTTGTTTTTCTTTTTAAATACAAAGCAAACCAGAGCATTACCATTTGCACATCCCTACTTATTTTCTGGGGAAGGGCAATTACAGAAGTTCACAAATAAATTATTACATTCTAAGTCAATTTAACATCATTCTTCAGAATCAGAGTTGCGAGTAAACAGGTTTTACTTGTAGTACTAATAAACCCTGAAGATAAAACAATAACCCCCCCTTCTAAAACTACACAGTTAGTTTACTGTTTAAAGACACTCAGCTTTATTTTAGTGTACTTATAGAAGTCTCATTTGTGTCAGCAGAGGAAATTTAGAAATTGGCAGAGTTAGGCTAGTAGGCAACAACTACAGACCACATCTTCAAATAAGGTCAATTGGCATCAGTCAGCCAACTTCCTTATGTCTAGACCAGTTTACTACTGCTGATGACACAGCGTTATATATCTTGGCAAACATTTAAGAGCCTCTACTTAGAAATGTACTTCAATTAGCAAGAAACTTTCCACTTAAACAGCTAGTGCAATCTTAATTCAGAATAGTTTATAACAAGGCATTTTTTTCTACCATTCATTTACACAGAGTTTTAAAATCAAATAAAGGTGCTTGTGCATGAAGACAGTGCATTTTAAAAACTCTGAATGCAATTTAAAGATAACGGTGGGTTTAAATATTCCTGTCAGTTTTCAAATCCTCCACACAATTTTGTGATCCAGTGATAAACACACAGAACTGTATTACTTTGACTTCACCAAATTTGGTTGAAAGAAAGAAATAAAAAAATCCAGTACTTAGAAAAACTGAATGATAATTTTTGCTTTAAAAATGTGACCCTTCACCTGCAACCCATAAGGCTGCAATATTTTTGTGCCCAACTCCCTTAAGCTACTTCACAGTGACTTCTGACAGTAGCAATTGCAAAAAAAAGAAAAACATTTGCTTGCAAATGTGGCTCAAGAAAGTCTAACAAGTTCTGATCACGTACTTTTAAAGATAACAGGACACCTGTCCCTGGCATGAACAAGCACTACATCATGCCTCATACACAGATGTTAGCAGCATAATATGTCTCAAGGATTCAGGCAGCCAGTTCATGCTGCTTAAGGTAAAATTAAGGAAGTAAAACCTAATCTGCTTTAAGCTTTGATGTTACCATAGTAGTTGGGGGAAGTCTCATTTTTACGGAAGACAAGGAAAAAATCTAAGTCTACTAATATTCTGTGTGACTTGCATTTCCAAGGAGGTTTTAACTCAAAAGCAGGAATTTCTTTGGGCTGAGAGGCATTTCCATGAATGCCAGAAACTGATGTTATTGGCAGTTGATGTGGAAGTTAGAGTTGTCAGGTGAAAAAAAGGTGGATGGAAACTAATATCAGGCCTCTGTCTCTACAGTTACATCTCACTCAGATGTGATTAAATCTTATTGAGCCTTTTTTTACACTAGTTGTCTTTTTCCTTCTGCAATGAGACTGTTAAAGCTTCAATCAAATAGCAACATTTCATCAAGCTTATAATACGATTTAATTGCTTTTGGCATTTTGAGAAATAAAAACAAATCAAGTGATATTTATGTGGACATAAGGGAGCATTTAAAATATTTTATAATTTTCCATAGCACAGTTTAAAATGCATATTAATAGACTGCACCAGAAACTGTGCAAGTCACTGTCATTAAAATATTATAAATACAATGTAACTTTTAGCTGCATAATAAATTTTTAATAAACAAACTGTCGAAACACATTCTTCACGTACACTTATTCATTCAGATCTAAGTACTGTTCTCCAGGCAAATAAAGGATTTTTATAATCCTCAATGACAAGTCAGGCTTTTTAAAAAAAATACAGTTCTCATGGAAATTAACTTTTAAAAACTATGATTAAATAACATTAAGGTCACAGTGATTTACAAGGATCAAGGCTTTCTAAGTGAAGACTGATGCAGTGAGTGAGAAAGAAAACACACACTGGCTTCAAGACAACTTGTCATTAAGAGGAGAGAGCCTTGAGTGAACTTTGAATTTCTCAAGTTCTGTTGCTTCATGTCATAAAATCTACTAAAATACACTTTTTTTTGTTTGTTTGTTTGTGAGCAGTATTCCAGATGCTCAACTCTCAAGTGGTTGTGTGTACTTAAGGTATAACATTTTTTCCTTTCAGTCTCAGCATGCTCAAAATCAGGTAGATGCTTTCTTTGCACATCAGACTGTAAGGGTTTGTGCTCTAAAGACACACTACAAGGTGACCCTATGGCTGCACTGCAGGATTGGGCTGATGTACTGAAAATTAACATGATACATGAACATTTTAGAAAATAAATTTTTAACCCTTATACTGCTGGACTGTTTCATGGAAATAATGGCCACATTTATTTGGCCACATTTTTTTCACAGAATCAGAATGATTTGGGTTTGAAGGGACCTTAAAGATCATCTAGTTCCAAGCCCCCTGCTGTAGGCAGGGACACCACCCCCTGAGATCAGGCTGCTCAGGGCCCCATCCAACCTGACCCTGAACACTCTCAGGGATAGGCTATCCACAAGCTCTCTTGGCAACCTGTTCCAGTGCCTCACCACCCTTTGAGTAAAGAATTTCTTTCTAACATCTCACCTAAATCTGCCCTCTTTCAGTTTAAAACCATCGCCCTTTGTCCTGTCCCTATCTACCTGTGTAAAAAGTCCCTCTCCCTCCTTTTTATAATCTCCCTTTAGGTATTGGAAGGCTGCAATGAGGTCTCCTTCGAGCCTTATTTTCTCCAGGCTTTACAACCCCAGCTCTCTCAGGCTTTCCTCATTCCTCAGCTGCTCCAGCCTTCTGATGACACTTCTGGCCCTCCTCTGGACCCACTCTAACAGCCCACGATGTGCTTGGCCTTCTGGGCTGAGAGTGCACACTGTTGGCTCTTTCTTGCTCTAGCAGGGATCACTTGGGTATGCACCTTGGAATACAATGCATTTTGGCTGCCTGGGAAGATAGTTCCAGTATCTGGCTAAAAGAGATAATAGATAGTGTTTTCGGTATGTTATTTGGTAATTTGGAGATAAATCCAATATTCTGGGAAAAATAAGGATTCTACATCAGTTCACCATTTCAATACAGGGCAAAGTGACTTCAGGCACCCTCGAAGAGGGACATAACTAAGCAAAAGAAGCTCAGTCAAAAAAATCTAAAATCCAAAAGGCACAACACAAGAAAAAAATTCTACATCTTCTTTTTCAGAAGGTTCAAAATTTCCATTCTGGTGGAGAAAGTCAAATATTCTATATTAGGTGTGTCATCGATTTATTTGTCTTCCATAATTCAGGGTTAGCACATTGTTTTACTGTCCACTGTTTTGCAAGTCCAATGTGTTCCTGTTCAAAACAGCAACACCCTTCCAATCCTACAACATGCAATGTGAGGACTAGTTTACTAAAGCAGTGCTGCTTCTGTATTAAGTTGTGCTACTTGTATTTACCGGTTAAGACATTGCAAGAATGGTGGTATTCTTTGAATAAACAGGGAACAAAGACAGTTGCTTGCACTGCAGAACTATTCCATATATTAGTTCCTGAAAGCACCACTTTCTGATTAAATCCAGGCAAGGAATGTTGCTTCTTGAGGTACTAGTTTGTTACTCAGTTTCCATTCGAAAACCTTATGCCATTAGCTCTCCCTCCAGAGACTGCAGATGCAAGGCCACTATTGTTTGATTCTGCACATTTGAAGCTGGGGATCAGTGTTGAGAGGAGTTACTGAGGTTATTTCAAACATTTTGTTAAACTCACAGCAGCCTTCCCAAAGGAATGCTTGGCTGCAAACTACCTCTTATCCTGGGTGACAGAGAACATGAGAAAAGCCTTTGAGTACTGTTAGATTGAAGTCCAGGCAGCCACAAGCGCTGGTCAACTCATGTTGCCACTAGGTGATTAACAGTTGTTTATTTTTAGGGCTGGAAGTAACAGGGCAGCCTAAGGCCAGTGCAAGATGATATCTGAATAATCTGTGAGTGCCTCATAGTTTGCAGCAATCCTTTCTGTGCAGCTGTTTATCTGGTGTCAGTGCTCACCGGAACGATAGGATATGCCAAAAGTGCATTTAGCCAAGGAGGCAGAACTGCTCTTACAGCAATACATATTTCTTAATAATTATTGTAAAACAGAACCAAACTAATTGGAAAAGTTTCCCAGCAAATTTTGATAAGCAGAAATGTTGATAAATAAAGACACTATATACCTGCATGTTTAGCATTTGCTGAGTATAAATCTTGGAGCCAGCATTAAAGCTACCTCAAGACATTTTGAATGAATTATTAGACAATTCTGTATCTTCAAATCCTTATACACAAATATGCAATAAAACAAACAATGTAACATATGAATTAACAAATGGAGGACAGCTCATCTGTGTTTCCAACTTTCCAGATCAGAGAATTAGAAGACCACATAGTAAATCACACTGAGTATCTCCACACAATGCTGCTTAGCAGTTAACTACCAAACACGCCATTGCCCATAACTGACAGGTAGAAGCATTTTATGTGTGATGCTGTACTTAAATTTACTGGCTCTCAAAATGTAAGACACCTATCTGTATTAAGCAGGGAACAGATGAAAAAGGAAGTGATATGTCTGCTGCCCATTACTGTGGCACCTGATGCCCACCCAGAAGGAAGGCAAATACCTCCTCTGACCTCGAATATTCCCACTACCTTTGGAATTCACTGGCAAACTTTAATTGTGCCTGGCACACACTTATTTTTAATGCCTGATCCTCCTCAGCTTGTCTCTCAGTTGATTCATATATCCAGTGTCTGTTCAATCCAAATTGATCCTGGCCCACTTCATATTGGAAAATAATTTGGGATTTAGTTGTTATTCAGAAAAGGAATGCATCCTGAGAGACACCAGTCTTATGTATCAACTGCAAGATATCTAGTCTCCCAGGAAAGATATTTTCACTTGGTGAAAGTTGGACACTGTTTCAGAGACCCTAGGAGACAACCAAGGCAATCTGTAATAAGTGTTACACTCATTATTAGGTGAAGTAAGTGCATAATGGGATGAGCAAAGAAATCGACTTCCTTTTTCTGCCTTCTCTCTCCTTAACTATTTATACACCTAAACACAGAGCTCTACTACATGCACCTTCTGAAAAATTAATGATATTTAGATTTATTTACAAGTTATTTGTTCCTTCTCAGTATATAGCAATACTAAACCAAATTACGTTTCAGCTTTCTTTGCTTACTATGCACTGGACTTTTCTGGCCTCACTATCAAGTTACAGAATTCTGTTCCAAAGGAAGACATAAAAATATACCTGGCAATGTAAGTCAGCAAAGTAAGAAGGAGGGAGAGGAAGAATCAGAGGAAAATGCTATCATTTGTGAAGTTTTAAAAGCAACAGCTGATTGAGTTAGCCAGTGACATATTACAAACCATGCCTGATGAGAACTGAGGTAGAAGTCTTGAACACAATAAAATCACATAGTATTAACATTTTCCTTCATACAATTACAAGTCGAAAATAGTGGAACACAGCTGGCCTACATTGTGTGTCTTGTGCCTCCTTTCCTTTCCTTTCCTTTCCTTTCCTTTCCTTTCCTTTCCTTTCCTTTCCTTTCCTTTCCTTT
>VZRL01005208.1:2211470-2274153 GCA_013397895.1 Origma solitaria | reverse complement strand
TTCCCTTCTTTTTCTTTGCCATGCAATTGCTAGATTGCTAGATAAATGAACACCGTTGGTTGACTTCTAAGGGCATGAAAGACAGCACTTGCAATCTCATTTTAAACAAAACAGAAAAAGTGTGAGCTATTGAGCTGCTAGTCTTGTTCAATTTCTACTCCCTTTAAGACAAAAGCAAAACTAATAGAAAATAAAAGCAGCAATAACAAGAAGAATAAACATAACTTTTCCCTTCAAAGATAAATTAAGCTTGAGTAAGCAGCTTGAAATGTCATGAACAAGTTTTACCAACCTTTCTGAGACTTGGCTAACTTCCACCTGAGCATGGCCACTTTGTTGTTTTTTGGTTCTTACATTACATAAAAGCTCAGAGTAAGTAAATTAAGTGATCAGATTAGTATCTGTTCTGAGCAGCTGTCTTTCCCTCTCCCTTGTCAGCCAAAAATTGTAAGGAGTATTTCTGTTCCTTAAAGTGCTTATTTTCCAGTCTTCTCCTCATATTTGTGATTGCAATATCAAAGCACACCATGAGTTCAAAACGTAAGGAAGGAGAGCGGTTAAAAATGATGGCTGAATTCCACAGTTGCTTTACTCTTACAGGAACCTCTCAAGAAAGCTGTCTCTCACAGAAATCCACTTGACAGGAACAGCCATAATGCAGCTTAAGGAGAGGCGCTGACATAAGGTTTCCATCTGCTCCAGCCTCAGTACAGATCACTGAATATGTTGACGACACCTTCAACTTGAACTGAGTAATGGAAGACCAATATAGACAATGAAAGATTCTTGTCAGTCCCCTCAGTTTATAGCACTCTTGCAAAAGAGGTGTGGGTCTTCCTGTCTGTTCAAGCTAGACCATCATTTAGCTGGAAGGCATAAAAAACCCCCAACCAACCCCCAAAAACATACACATAGGAAAGTGGAAAATAGAGTCAATAAATAAGAGGGAAGAGAGAACAACTGCACCACATTAAACAGTCAGTGAACATTTACACAATATCAACTACTTCCACTTCTAGGATCTCTCCATACCAGCTACTGACCTTTGACAAAGATTTGAAAATATCTTTCTGTACCTTTGAGGTATCACATTTACTACAAATCAGTATTTCTACACTGGAGCTTGTAGGCTAGCATATCTCAGTTAGATATTACATATTACTACACACCAATACACATACCCAGCAAGTCTGGCACCATCTTCCTGAAGAATGAGATGAATCCTCAATGGTACTTGGAGCTTTTCAGCACTAAGTTTTTTCTATGCAGAATTTCCAAGTGACAAAGTTATTTCCATCAGGCCACAGTGATGGAAACTGATTATCACTTGAAATAGTGTAGTATATTCTGCCCTGGTTACAAAAACAAGCTGCTCAGTCACAAAAATCAGCTGCACTAAAGTCCTTCCCTGCTCAGAAGTACCTGACATCAAGATGTATAATTTGATGCAGGTTTGTATACACTTTTTCCCTTCAAGCCTCCCTAGGCCTAAAGCACTAGGATGAACTGCTAAAGGAAAACTTGCACAGGTATTGCATTTTTGCTCAAGGCAAATAGGACTTTCAGTTTGAGATCAGAATATCTCTGTTTCCACAGCTGCTAAATCCACATTAACATTTTTAAAAGCTATTTCTAAAGCCATACCGATAGATTAAGCATTATTTTTAGTTAAGTTCAAAGAGAAGAAGAAGTACAGCTTTGCCTGTTCTACCTGATTTCACTATGGCAACAGCAGAAAAATGGTGAATTCAGGAGATTAAGAGAACTATAATTCCAGCTGAACCAGCAAAAATAAGAATTAAAAATTAATTTATAATTTCTTGATTACCTACAGGCACTTTTGAACCATTCTTTAATTAAGAAGAAAAAAAAATCAAGTCAAGCCACATAGAAAATGATAGAAATGGAATAGAACAGCTTCTCTTTGCTTAAGTAATGTTTCCACTTTAATGTACTTATTTGCTCTCATTTGCTTAACACTGCCAATATTTAGTACTGCGCAAATTTATGGAAATCTGACTTTAAAGAGCTTTGCGGTACTGAGTGATTTTTTAATTTTTGGTATACTGAAGTGCCTTGATGAGATTCTGGAATAAATGAAATAAAACTCAGTAGCATGTAATGATGTCTTGTGACATGCTGTGAGGTAATATGGCAGTAACATGTCATCACTGTGGGTAAAATAATCTGAGTGCTTTCACTCTGGTTTACTTTGCACAGAAGTCTGTCCCATGACTACAAAAAACTATGAATAAAACCTGATCTTTTTCCCCATGGGAATTCAGGGACAATTATACAATTGCAAAATACCTTACATATATACTAAATATTTATTTATGTTAGAGGAATCTAAACTGCATTCCACTTCTTAAGAAACAAAACAAACCCAAACCAGATACTATATTTTGACTGCTACTGTGTAAATACATTTAAAAAAAAAAATCACAGAATCACAGAATGTGTCAGGTTGGAAGGGACCACAGCGGGTCATCTTGTCCAACCTCCCTTCTCTAACAGGCTCATCCTACAGCACATGGCACAGGTTTGTGTCCAGGCAGTTCTTGAGTATCTTCAGTGAGGGAGACTCCACAACCTCTCTGGACAATCTGTTCCAGTTTTCAGTCACCTGTACAGAGAAGAAGTTCTTCTTTACATTCAGGTGGAACTTCCTGTGCATCATTTCTGCCCATTGCCTCTTGCCCTATTGCTTGGCACCACTGAGCAGATCCTGGATCCATCCTCTCTGCACCTCCACTTTAGACACTTATGTACATTAGTAGTCATCTCAGTCACCTCTTCTCCAGGCTGAACAGGCCAAGCTCCCTCAGCCTTTCCTTGTAAGAGAGATGCTCCACTCCCTCAATCATCTTTGCTGCTCTCCATTGCAGCTGTTCCAGGAGCTCCCTGTCTCTCTTGTACTCAGGAGCCTAGAACCAGACACAGCATTTGAGATGAGGTCTCACCAGGGCTGAGCAGAGGGGGCAGGATCACCTCCCTCAACCTGCTGGCCATGCTCTTTCTACTGCAGCTCAGGATCACATTGACCTTCTTGGCCACAAGGACACATTGCTGGGTCATTGTCCACCAGGACCCCCAGGTCCTTCTCTGGGGAGCTGCTCTCCAGCAGGTTAGCCCCCCATCTGTACTGATACATGGGGCTATTCTTCCCCAGGTCTAATAAAAAAATCTAATAAATCTAAACCAAAAAAAAAATCTAATAAAGAGCAGATATGGCAACAGGGAAAAGTCTTAAATTTTTTGTATCAATGTCTGGAAGCCATGACCAATCTAACAACATTTGTTGTCTTAAATAGTAAAGATTCAGAAACTACACCAAACATTTTTTAGTAATTAAGTCATCCACTTTTTTTACTGCAAATAACTATTCTCACTTTTGTACATGAACTGCCACTTAACAGGAATATGCTCAAAATATTGCTACAGTTTGTACCAAGCCTGCGCATAGATATAAAGCCTGCAATAAAGAAATTATATTTCCCTTTGCTTTCCCAGGGGAAGAAGGAATCAATCCATGTAACACTTGATCAGTAAAGGGACACAAAGCAATGCAGCTAAGGAAAGGGCAAAATAATCATATGAAGCATTGGGAGAGAGATTTTTCAGTACAAATCTAGAAATACTGTATTTTCTTGAAGACTTGCTTAGTCCTCATCTGGAAACTGCAGACAGGCCATCCAAGAAAGACATGTAATAGCCAGACATGGAGCAAGGCTACTGCAATGGCCAGGAAAAAGAAAGTTTGTTCAAAGGAAAGACTAAATGAGTCTGGTTTTTCCAGCCCAGGAGAGTAAAGACTGAGGACAGGGGTACTGTCCTCCACCAATACATCAGGGAGACCAATGCACTGGGTCTAGAAAAAACTTCCAGTGAGAGCAGTGGGACCACTTGGTATGTTCCAAACATTCCACTTGGTATGTTTAACAAATGGGTTATAAGATACAGTGTTTATCATAGCTGGGGATTAGACACAGTGACAAAACCTTATAGATTTCTGAATGCAGTACATAAAACTAGTAATACAAAATGCTCTCTCAAGCAATTTGGAATGATATCACCATTGCTAACAAAATTAAACAGACCCAAATGTCTTTTCTCTACCTGAGGAAAAAAGACAAATGTCTGTATAACATAACATATATTTATGAAATGAGATACCAGAAAGTCATCCAGAATGCAGAAAAAGAAGGAGTTTAAAAAAAGGTAAGACTAAAAGAAATCTTCTTTTGGAATGAGCAATATGAATTTGAACCATGCTTATTTGCCCACAGACATAGCTTAATAATTTAGTTTTCATAAATAATAATGGCTTGTCTGATTTTTATCAAAGTTAACATCTTCAAATTGCAAAGGTTCTCTACACTTGGAAATTAAATACATAAAGACAGGCAAACTTTTCTAATTGAAGAAATATATTCAATTTTTCTAATTTCACTTTTTGTTTTTACAACACATACCACAACCTCAAACTTTTCTGGTTCAGTGTTCTCCAGATTACTCCTGCCTAATCCTCAAGCCTAAAGCCAAGAGAGCAATCAAATATATGTTGAAAAAAATGAAACCCACACTAAACCTCAGAAATATGAGTAAGAGCTCCATCACTAGTTCCCTGTCCTAGTTTTCAGGGAAAAAAATTCTTATCTGTAAGCAATCCCCATGCCAATCACACACTTTATACACCCACCCCCACACCCCACCCCTTTAAAAAAAAATTATGAATTCTTCTTAAGGTCCTGCTTGTAAAGTACATAGCTCATAAAAGGTTCCTCGGACCAGGTGACCATCTCATCACCCCTGTCCCACCTGGAGAAGTGGACTCATTGTGGATACTGCAGTTCATAAAGCAAATCTAATGGTAAAGGAAAGCACAAAATTCTCAATGGAGAAGTTGTGCCCATAAACCAACTTCTGGCAGAGGCAAGGTGGAGTATAACACAATCCCTGCCACCCCCAACAAGCGTGCCTGCAGTAAAAATAGCTGAGTAGGGCTGAACATTTTTTGCTTACAAATAGAGCTAAATTTAACAGTAAAACTGAACAAAGCAATAGCAACTGAATCAAATGTGACAGCAAAAACCCCATTTTATCCACACACTTTATTACAGTTCTTAACTTTGTGTTTGTATAGTGAGTGAATTTATGCTTCAGCATGTCTAAAAGTGAATTACAGAGACACAGAGTGGTAATTTTCTTTACAGTCACCTACCAAATGAATGAGAAAAGAGAGGGCAACTATTCCAGAAGAAGCATACACTCAATTCCTTTGTCTTACCTGTCCGGTCACTTACAGAACAAAAACATTTATTGTTAGGATGAGCCATAAAGTGTCAGATACCAGTTTCAAAGTGTGAAGAAAGAACCACCTCTAACTACTTCCATATATTGCTTCCAGAAAGAATGCTTTCTACTACACTGTTTCTGGATAATTAAAAAATAAGAGGCATGAGCAATGAAAATGCATACTGTCACTGTAGATTTTGCCTTTGTAAAGACAAAAATGTAGAAAGATATGTGAACCGGAAATGTGGCATGAAGCAACTAGACAATAATTAAAATAAAAATTCCAAATGTTTCTATGTTAGAAAAGCAGAGAGTTAAGCCATTTTCCTCACTCAGCATTAACTGGCACTTGCCGACAAACTTGCAACAAAGGCTGATGATAAATAAACAGACACTAAATAATGGCACTTATATGTTCATGCAGTTTCAGAAATATAAATGATCTAAGATAAGTCACGTAAGGAGCAAGCAACCACCTTTCCTGATTTTGTATCCAGAGCTTAGTGAAATAGTATGTATTTTAAATATTCTTCAAAAAAACGAGAAACAAACTCAACAATTTTGGTGTACTATCAGAAAGGTGACCTCAAAGATGAAGTTCTCAATTTAAAATAAATATTTTTAACATTAAAATGGCTTTCAAAATCCTTTACCTTTTGTGAATTCCAGGATTTCCAGAATGAATCTGAAAAAAATCAGTAATTCTCATGTTGGACTAACTTTGAGTTAAATGGATTATGTGGTTTTAAATTTTATGTACTTTTACCACTTCTACATTCACTACATTCTAATAAATACTTTTAAGGGATTGTCGGGAAGGCATGCTTGATAGTTCAGGGTCCTTTCATTACTAAAATGAAAACAATTGATGAATTGTAAAATTAAAGGCCAATTCTAAGGATAGTACCAGGAAATAGAAACCAAACTTGTTTCGGGATATTTATGACTTACAACTCTATGATAACAAGATCATCTTTAACCATATTATTTTGTTGTCTTACCCACAGAGGAGTTACTACACTCATGGAATCATACAATGGTCTAGGTTGGAAGGGACCTCAAAGGCCATGCAGTTCCAATCCCCTGCCATGGGCAGGGACACCTTCCACTAGACCAGGTTGCTCCAAGTTCCATCCAACCTGGCCTTGAACACTCTCAGGGATGGAGCATTCGCAACTTCACCAGGCAATCTATTCTAGTGCTCCAGCACCCTCACAGCAAAGAACTCTCTAATACCTAATGTAAACCTACTTTCATTCCCTCTTGTCTTGTCATTTCATGCTCTTTTAAAAAGTCCCTGTCCATCTTTCCCATAGGCTCCCTTCAGGTACTGGAAGACTGCAATTAGGTTACCCTGAAGCCTTCTCTTTTCCAGGCTCAACAACCTCAACTCTCTCTGCCTTTTCCCACAGGAGAGGTGCTCCATCCCTCTGATCATCTTGGCGTCCCTCCTCTGGATTCACTCCCACAGATCTACGTCCTTCTTGTGCTGAGGACCCCAGAGCTGGATGCAGCACTCCAGGAGGGATCACGCTGCTTTGCAGGCAGCACAGGATACAATTGGCTTTCTGGGCTGGAAGCACACATTGCTGGGTCATGTCTGGCTTCTCATCCACCAATGCTACCTTTAGAATAAGTGAGTAGCAAATATTTGGCTCTCAAGAATGGTCTTATGGGAAATGTATATTATGTTTACTGTTATTTGATGATGAAATGTCAACAGACTAAAGTATTTCTTTAATAAATTACTCCTTTCAATAAAAGCATCAATAGTTTGCCTTGTTTTAAAATACAATTTCCCTACAACACATTGAAAAAAAGAGTACTAATGTGAAAGTCCTGCCATGTGCATTAGTCCATATTAAACCACAGGCCCTCAGCCCCTGGTATAAGGGTATTGTTAAAGGTCTGACACACCCACAGCTACGAGGAAATTCAGAGATCAGAATGAAAATCTTTACTTACCACTTTGTGCCTAGATATAATTCCCTGACAGTATTAAGCATAGGCCAATAACTCTGTCTTTGTAGGTTTAATATAAAATCATTAAAATAGATGGTATCTTAAAAAAATAGTAAGCAAACATTAAGAACATTGTGAATACACACACATATATTACACAGAACTGTTTACGTTATGGGGTATTTTTCACAACATGTTGGGGGCAAAATGGTTTTGATTATCTCACTAAAAAACAAATGAAGAAATATTGACCATTCAATCAGGAGTTGCAGGCATTGGACTGTATGATAGGGACCTTCCAAATACAATTGAAGAAAATGTACCTCATAAATAATGCTCTGCACATTAAGGCAAAGACAGTCAACTGACACTTCACAAGATGCAACATGAAAAAACAAGGTGGCCAGCAGGATGACAAGGAAATTATTGCAATAGTTCAAAATGAAGAGAAAACATTAATGTGCAAAAAGTTCTCTTTTCTCAGTATATAATGTCGTTTACTATTTCAGATTCTCCCCCCATTTTGAAGCATTCCACCTCATTCATGATTCCTTTACATGAATGGAAGGTAAAGAGATGAACTGAAATCTTCCATGACACCACAGGATCTCACAGTTGTTTAGTTTAATTTCTGGCATACATTATGATCTGTACTTAATGGATCCCCTAGTTTTATGCCATTTTGATTATATCAGCATGTATTTTAGTCATTGATCAACAACTCCATTTGTCTTTTATATCACAGTTTGACATCAATACAAGAAATGGGATGAGATTCAAACAAAATTATATAGAATTACTAAATAATAGTTTATCATGAATTGTATTTGCAATGCATGACTTGTCAGAATCAGATTTAACAGTAGGTAATGAATGTTTCCTTGTACTTCCATAAATTTGATAGAGGAAAAGGCTGCTTTCAAAGTTTAAAACAAATGCAATTACCAGTTGCTAATCCCATCAGAGGATTATTGGTCTTTCTGACTAAGAAGTCAGGGATGACATTAGATGCCTCTTTATAGTTACTGTTATCAGTGACTTGGTGATTTCAGGTAGATCTCTAGTAAACAATACTTCTAACACAACCCTCCTGTAATACTCTCAAAACTCAGCTTGGTCGCAGGGAGTTATTTTTCCAGTTGTTATTCCCAACTGTACAGACACCAGAGAAGCAATGCAGAATGAGCTGTACCACTCACTACTTGGCTGAGCAAAACCTGGAAACTCAACCCATAACATTCAATTTGACATCAGACTCAAAATGAAGAGTTTTAACGCAGAAGTTGCCACAACAAAAGAACTCTAATATGTTTTGATTTAGCAACATTAAAATTTAGTAATTTTTGATCAAAATGAAGAAATTTTTGAAGAAGCAATTTTTCATTTTAGTTAGCTGAAATATATTTCAGCATTAAATAGCATTCCCCCGATCCCTCTCCCATTTCTCTTAACATGTTGGCATGTGGTTAGACTCCTTCAACTCCAGTGAAGTACTATGAGTGAAGGAGGAGATATGATTCTCCAGAGCCACAACAGTTATCCACATTAAATACAGAGCATTGCAGGACTGCAGTTGTTGCTTTATTAAAAATTACAGTAAAGCAAACATTTCAAGTTCACCCAAATAATTGATATATTCTCAGCTGGACTAAAGCAGACATTTCACTTTGACTTTTATAGCAGAAATGTTGAAACTTAGGAAAACTTTGTTCTCTGTCCAAAACTGCCCCTAACAGCCAACAAAAAAAATTCCTCAACAAATTTTCTGGAGTGACAAAGATTGTTTTTAAGTAAAGGAAAGTACTATAAGAAATCAAAGAAACAGGTCATTTTGAAATCCAATAACCAAAAGGAATGTTTTGGCAGAAATGAATTTATCTCCACTGCAGTCTGATGAAGCTTTTCAGATTTTTAGTACTTGCTTATCTTTGTTAATACACTCAGGCATGCATATATCCTCTGAGTTCTGCTTTACCGGCTGAGTTTTAATGGTTCAGCTGACAGGATATGTTAAAAGACACCAAAAAATTAGTAGAAAGTTTGATTCCCATGAGCAATGCTATCCACTTTTAGATCTCCAAAAAGTGCAAGACTGATCCATATATTAAAACAATCCAAGTTTAAAAAGTGGAAAACAGACAAATGTTTAAAAAAAATCCCTACAACACCCCGAAACTGGAGGTATGCTTCATAACAAATGAAACATTTTCAGATAGATAACTTCAACCCAGTACCTATTTTCCAGTTCTCTATTCTGTCTTTTAACTTAAAAATTGTTCATAAATTATATATGAAAGGTTCCCAGAGAATAAAGTCAGAAATAGCACTAACCTGATGATTTCTATATTGCTGTAGTAACATAAAAAATGGGCACAGTTACAGATACACTTACATATACATGAATAAAAGTATATGTAGGTGTATGCTTATGATGGGATGCCCTATACTAAGGTAATCTTGGCTAAATTCTGTTTTCCCTCATGACAAGGCAAACGTAGTGAGATTTGAGTAACATTACAACCAAGTCTGTGCACCATTCCTGCTTTCTAATCCAAACATTTTACCTTCTGGACAATCTGTGCTAAAAGAAATATGGTTTGTTTTTCCACTCCTCCACATCCTTCCCACTAAATGTAAAGCATAAATTTATTAAATTGAGTAACAAAAAACATAGGATAAATAGGAGTAATTTTTCCTTTCCAGAGAAAAGTGTGACTGCTTTTTATTATAGTTTCATGAGTTTTACCTGAATTCCATGAGGGCAAATACTTTATTTTTAGAATTAGTTTCATTAGGAATTCAATACAATATATAAAAGGAATGTGAATATTTTTTCTGGGGTACTTTTTAATTCTTATTTGTTTTGTAAACTGAACAGGTCATACAAGTTATTTTCAGTATAGCATTTGATTCCATATGTGCAGAATCAATATGAATATTGTAGTACAACTGTTATTACAGAATAAACTGAATTTAGCAAGATGATGAATTGTGTAAAAAGAAAGTTTATGAAAGACTTTAAGAACAAAAAATACAGAAACCACTCTTAAAATGGTTATTTTTGTAATACATTTACAACTTGGCAAAAAAACAATCACTCTTCAGTTTTGCTACACTGACCGAAGTTCATTGCAAAATAGTTCTTTGCTTTCACTAATCAGTTTAGAAAACTGGAAACTTAGGCGTTTACTCCCTCCTAGACAAAATTTTTTGTTAGTTTGATTTAAACAATGATTAGAAACATTTTTGTGTGCTATTACTATCTTTAAGCTTAAAGAGCTTTCCCCTAGCTGTTTAACCACTGATGCACCTTGAGAAAACCAATGTATTTGCTCATATTTAGCCCTCCTGCATTTGGATATATTAGGACAAACTAGACATGATGTACTGCAGATTGCATTTCTTTTTCTTCTACTGAAAGTGACCGATCACCAAGTGCTTAATTTGCAAGATAATACTTTAGTTGCTTTAAGGAGGAAAATGTAAGACTGTTTAATATCTTCTAAATCATATACATTTTAACAACACTCACACCATGTGTCTGAGAGCATTGTCCAAACACTTGAGCTCTGTCAGGCTGGTCCTGTGACCACTCCCCTGGGGAGCTGTTCCAGTGTCCAGTCACCCTCTGGGTGAAGAACTTTTCCCTAATATCCAACTTAAACCTCCCCTGACTCAACTTCATAGCATTCCCTCAGGTCCTGTCACTGTCACCCCAGAGAGAGATCAGTGCCTGCCCCTCCTCTTTGCCTCATGAGGAAGTTGTAACTGCAGTGAGGTCTCCCCTCAGTCTCCTCCAGGCTGAACAGACCAACTGAGCTCAGCTGCCCTCATACAGCTTCCTCTCTAGACCCTCAGTCCTCAGCAATATTAGCTTATAGAAGCCAATTACTAGTTTTGTTTTTCACCATTACATTTGTGTTTTGAAACTATACTGGATAGCTCCAGTTACAACAGCGAAGATCCACCATTTTATCTGAGCTGCAAAACACAGCCATGTTTTTTATCACCATATTGGACGTGTTTTTCATAGAGAAGATTATTAATTTCCATGATCTGGAAAGTTACAAACTACTTCAATTTATTTGGAATGCAGTATATTAATTTCCAGTAACCACAATTTGACTAAACCTAAACATTTTGCCTCTTCTGCATTTTACTTGCTAACAATAAAATAATCACTTTCAATGAAAATAAACTAAATTCAAATTGGCTTTGTAATCTACAGTGAGACTGAAGCAAGTGCTAAGACTAAACATCTAAAGAGAATGTAATTAAATTTTAGGAAACAATGTTTTTAGGAAACTATGCTTTGAATAACACAACTGAATCAAAATAATTTTACTTTGAAGTCATCTGGCTATATCAAAGGGTTAACTTAAGCAAGACAACAAATTTTTGACATACGACTAGATAACATGAGACTCAGTAATAAAAAAAGCAAGTCTCTCTTCTGCTGTTTCTCTTCCCGATTAATGAAAGTTTTATGTTTGGTATTAAGTTGTGTCTTGATTTGTTCCATTACTGCTGTCAGGCTACTCTTCCAGCCCCAGATGTTGGAATCCTCCTCTAAGATCACTGATTTTACTAGTGGGACCATAACAAGAACATTTTGCTCACACAGATATGGATATGGTAGTCTGCCGTAAAATACCCAGGCTAGAGCTAAGGCATGGGGCTGAAGAACACAGACTAAGGGCAAGTGAAGACCAGTGCTACTTCTCAAAGCTGGTTTTAAGAAATCAGGAGCACATAAACAGGAATTTCTCCCTACTTCCTCACCTATTTTTCTTTCCAGGAAACCTTAGTTTCCTAATGTCTCTAGAGACCTATTCCCCAAACCAACCTTTTATAAAATTGTGCCTCTGTAAAATTCTTGTTCCAGACATTTAGAGGGTAATGAGAGACAGCAGTTGTTCAGATTGGAGATTTTATACTTCTTTTTAAGTAGGAGAAGCAGCAGATATTATTCTAGCCCACTGACGGTCCTCCTTATTGCTAACAGTGCACTTTAGTACATGACATATAAATGTGGTCACACACTCCCCATGTGCTAATCAAGTCGCTCATACCTAACTCAGACTCTTGATGTGGGGTCCTATGGAAATCTGTGTCTACCTAATGTTTGCAACACAAAATAACATGCACAGAGTCAAAGGCCAGTAATAGGTTCTGTGTCCCAGCTGCTCAATAACTTGCCAGGACTCACAAAGCTAAACCATAGTGGGCAAAAGTTAGTTAATGTTACTTAATAGGAACATTCCCAGGTAAAAGCAGTATGGAAGCACTCTTTGTGACCTACTACTTTTGTGATCGACTCTTGTTGACATGATACTATTTGGAAATACTTTACTAGAGAATACCCACAATGCTATTTCTTTTTTTAAAAAAAATATATCTAGGCTATCAATGTCCCCAGTGTTAGGTCATGGTTTGCCACTACTGTAATCTGTTTCAGCCATTCCTGGGACTTGGAAGATCCCCAATCTGTAGTGACTAGCTGCCTGCAGGTCACCTCAGTATGGCAATAACATCTTCTTGTTGCCTATGTAGAAACTGTATAATCCTGCATTTACCATGATCATGGTAGTTTGTAACCTGCCTGCTGCTTTCTCAGAGCAAGAGCTGAAGTTATTCCAGTCAATCTGTAAATTTGGGATTATTTTAGCTCTCTGGTGAGATGATCACACTTGTAATTGACAAAATATATCACTTATAGGCCCAAAATCCAACACAGAAGGAAAACCTTGAATCCAGATTGCAAGATGTGGAATCACGGGCAACTTTTCTCCTTGTACAGATGTGAATTAGTTTTCAAAACTCATATTAGGGTCCAATATGAATAACAGATAACAGGTAAACCCATAGTGGCAAGTTACTGCGTATTTTTAACGAGAAATCTAATTGCAAATATTCCTCTGTTAATGATTTAGAAATAAAAAAACAGCTAGCACTCAAGATAACTATAAATTACATCTTGAAATCTATGTAAATGGAACAGATACAAGAAAAATCCAAGAACTGAACAGATAAAATAATAATAGTTAGAAAAACATTGTTCCAGGGCAAAATTACTCAACCTATACCCTCAAAACAAAGCACAACTATAAACACCACACTCTGAATTATGAAGCATTTAAAGCCCGTTAGTCAGTTAAATGGGAGAAAAAACTTGCACTAAAGCTTTAAGGGACACTTTGGGACAATAACATCCTCATTAAAAAGTAAGGATACATCAAAACTCCTCAGTTAAAAGGTTAAGTGTTAGTCTCTGTGTAGTTGATAAATGTTGAGCTAATCTAATCAGTGGCTGTAAGAGGCTATGCCATCAGCTAGTTGCCCTGACCCATGCTTCTTACATTTTCACAAAAGTCAGATTTAAGAAAGATGTCAACTTCAGGCCTTTGACCTAGCAAGGACCTTGTTCGTGCCAGCCTGGCGTTCTGCTAAAAAGACTGAGAACTTTCAGCTCAAATCAGGAACATGTGCACTTCACTAATACAACACATGACTTGGAAATTAAAATGCAATGTGATCAAGTGCTTTAGGATATTTTAACAGTAAAGAATGCAGCTAGGGAAAAAAAAGCTTGTATCTGTGTTTTGATTTGGGGAGGGGGAAAAGGACAAATTAAATTGCATTGGTTTTCTTTTAAAAAGTGGGGAAACAAAAATTCAGTTCATTAGTTCATGCATGACTGACCTAGAGGAAATAAGGAGGTTGTAGGTGTCTTTATGATATGTGTGACTTATTAGGTGAGTAAGTTTTACTACTTCCAATTGAGCTAAGTTAAAAATAATTAGATGGTAGTTAAATTACAATCTAAATACAATAAACCCAAATAAAAATAGCAAATGGCATTTTGGTTATCAACATTATTCCTAAATGTAGTTGATAATTTCCAATAGTACATCTATTGATTATTTCCAAGTATTAGAGTAAAAAGCTTTGCCAGCTGCTGGAATGGCAGTTTAACGCTACATACACAAACTAGGACAGGCTTTTCACATAAGCCATATTTAACCAGATTAATTAATTTCATTCCATTTTCTACTGATACTTACATGTGACTCCAGACATTACATATGAATCTGGACTCTGTATAAAACATAATCCATCCACCCTTTTTGGCTACTATAGAATCATAGTACAGTAAAATTGACAGGGAGACGAAGTGATCCAGTTTCTACTTACTAACAGCATCTCCGATCAGTGTTGAGATTTTACATTTGATAATGTAAGAAAGATGCTTGTAGCACCCACACAGATTTTCACTTACTAAGTGTGACAATTGTGTGTCACTATTTTACAAATTATATATCAGTGTTTTACAATGATGTACTATCAATAAATGTATATACATTCATACATGCATTTCTTCCATCTCAACTACCTACAAAATAACTGGCTAACTACATTTTTGGCACAGGTATGTTTATCCCTTGCATCCCTGGCTTTTAGACTTATGTGGAAACTTGAGTAGGAAATAAACTGTTCAACATGGATTAGCTGAAAATAACAATGCTGGGTTAAAGAAACTAAACAGTGGATAGAAAAAGTTAAACGACCTTCCATTAAAAGAAGATTATCTCTTTTTGACATACAAGAATAGAACAAACTAACTTAATCTCCATCTTATACTGGAGGACCAGCCAGAAAAAGTGACTTTTGTTGTTTTTCCCTTCTATCTGGAAGATGTTTCTCCTGATTTTAGAGTACTGTCTATTTAATTCATGGTAAACCTACTTCCTTATTTTTCAGAGAAAGAAAAGCACATGCTGAGAAAGCAAATTAAAGTTATTATACTTACTGGACTGGATGGTTTAGAGGATTATTAAGACTATATGTTGGGGAAGCGCAGTTCACATAATTTGTATTTCTTTTGAAATTAAAATTGTTAGCAAAAACATACAAAGTCTTGGTTATACATAGTTTAATCATATCTAAAAAGATATTTACTTCCTCTCTGTGTAAAGCTGTTTATATTTCAACCTATATACTGCCTCAGATTTTCCTTCACTTATTTATGCCTGCTAATACACAGGCAGTTACTGCTTTTTTGGAACAAAATAAATAAATACATTGCAAGAATGTAGAATGGGCAGTTAGCATTGAACAGTATAAAAGGTCTTAAACATTTTTTTTGTATGAGGGAGCTCCGCATTTACAAATTGAACATGGTGTATTGCACTTTTGTAGAAACATTTCCTTCTACAATTTAATAAAGAAATAGGACAGAGCAGGACATTTTACTAATGGCTGTGAACTTAAAAAAATCTGATTTAGTAACCACGAGAACTAAAATCTGTTATTTTCCACTTTGATTTCATTAATTCAAAGTAATGGGCAGAGTGTAAGTGGAAAGGGGTTTATATTTTCAGATGACTTTACATTTAAGGAAACCCAGAACTATGCCATACACATCCTCTAAACCCATGTGGCAGTATCTGCTGTAACAGAAATAAAATTGATATGCAAAGATCAAAACTGTTTCCAGTTTTGGCATAAATGATTTTGTTCTGCATTTCTATTCCAGTGATACTCAGTGCAGGAATTGAGCTTGTCACTGGCTGTATTGGTTATACTTTAATCAGATCGAGACAGAATTAAAAAGCAGATTTGTACTACTCCTGCATGACTTTCCATGAAAAAAAAATTTCTTCACTGATTTTATGTTATATTTTTGAATATACTGACTTAGACCCATGCACCATTATATAATGACAGTATTTATGAAAAATCATAAGTACTTTGCAATACAGAATCTTGACAACTATTAAAAGGTCTGATAATGGAAAAAAGTCTCCGTTATTTCACTCAAATTCAATGTAAAACCTTATATATCTACTTAATGTCTTTCAGAATTTGATCAGCGTTTTCTCTTTTACTTTCATTGAAGAGTAGAATTACTTAATTCAAGTTGCTACAAATATTATCTAGTCTAGATACAATTTTAATAAAGAATAACTTGTCATGACTTTTTTTAATCCTGAGATTTTTATATTTAGCTAAATTAATCCACTGCCTAATGAAATAGTCTTCTATTTACTCAAGCAGAATTAAATCGTCCTCATTCTTTCTCAAATAGGTGCTTCTTACCACAAGGTGTAACTTCTGTCAGTCCTCCTAAGTTCTAATCTTTTGGGAAAAATAGAATAGGCAACGGCCCTCAAAAAATTAAAAAAAAAAAAAAAAAAAGGAAATCCTCTTTCTCTAAGACCAGCAACTAAATGTGATAAAAGCACTGAAAATACCTCCTAAGTCAAACTGAGTAATGAAATCTCTTATTGAAGGAAAGATATAAAAGATATTGTGAGGGATACTTCTCAGCCAGCAATGGTAGAAGATCAAGGTATTGCCACTACATTGAGAAAAAGTCTCCCAAACTCCTGGTACCACTGAAATGCAATCCATGCTTTGGAAAGACACACTTTCTTTGACCTTCCTGTTCCAACTGACATACCTGTAGCAGCCCTTCTTGCTAGTCTTTGTACCCTTTGCAAAGTTCCAGCTCCTTGGCCTTCCTGACCCTATCCCTACACAACCATGCAGCACTCCTATGCTCTTCCCAGGATCCCTGTGCCTGCTTGCACTGCCTGTGCATTTACTTCTTGCTCCTTAGTTTGACCAGCACTCACTCAGCCATGATGGCCTTGCCTTCCTTGCCTGATTACTCAGGCCTGGGGATGCAGAGCTCTTGCACTTCATGGAAAGAGTCTTCAAAGATCTGCCAACTCTGTTCTGCTCAGTTCGGCTCCCGTCCTGTCCCCAAGGGCAGTTTCCCAGAGTCCTATTGACTAACTCCTAGAAGAGATGGAAGTTTGATTTCCTTAAAATTCAGGGTCCTGACTTAATCCTTTGCCTGACCGATATTCCTCAGGACTACAACTTTCAACAGTGCACAATCACTTCATCCCAGGCTGCACTTTATCCCACTCCAATCTTGATGTTCCTGATTAGCTCATTTGCATTGGTGACCATCAGTATTGCATCCCCTCTAGCAGGGCTGTCTATCACCAGGCTCAAGAAGCGATGCATTCCAGGAATCTCTTGTATTGCCTACAGCTCACTGTGCTACTTCTCCAGCAGATGTTGGGGTGGTTGAACTCCCCCAGCAGGACAAGAATGTGTGAGTGTAATGTCTTTGGCAGCTGGAGCAACAAGGGTTCATCAATTACCTCCCCCTGACTGGACAGTCTGTAGTAGACACCAACCACAACATTCCCTTTGCTTCCTTGGTCTTTGATTCTTACCCATAAGCTTTCGACATGCTTGTGGCTGTTCTTCAGAGACAGCTCTTCACACTCAGCCCATCTCTGATTTAGAGGGCAACTTCTCTTGCACAGGGCAAACAACCTGATGGTCTAACCTTGGCATGTCATTCCACAGCTTATGACGGGGCAGGCCCGATCTTATCCCCTTCCTCCATCATAAGAGGGGGAAGCTCTGTCCATGAGCCCCATAACTTGTCAACAAAGACCCTCTTCTCTCCTAGAGAAAGATGAATCCCATCTGATGCCAGCAAGCCTGGTGCTGTGTAGGCCATCACATCATCAAACATCCCAAAATCCTGGCCGTGACACCAACCATGGAGCCATGTGCTAGTAGATGCTTTAGCATATATTGATAATTTCTTTAGTTCTGTTGGAGAAACTTCTTAGAAAATAACTAAGCAGAGTACTTGGCAAACACGTAAAGGATTGGCTACCAGGATAAAGGAGATTCAGGTGTGGACACACTATGTTTAAATGATCATCTCATATGGGTGAGGTGGTTTCTTTGTTTTGTGGCAAGGGGAATTACATTTATAACTTCTGACTCAATGACCCATCTTGCAGAATGACAAGACCCTTCAATTTACCAGCATATTTCCTCAGCAAAATCAGTACAAAACAAAGAATGTTCAGATACTGGAAATCAAGGGCCAAAATCCTGACTGGCCAAAATTAAGATTCCTTCAAATCAGGGTGATGAAACTCAAAGAGCAAGAGTGTAACTCTGGAAAAAATGAGGAAAGAGCAATGGACCAGGATGGGGGAGCAGGACTTGTGTCAATAAAGCAGTCTTACTTTTAAAATATAGCACAAAAAGGTTCTATTCTAAGACCTTTATGCAAGAGAGAAAACAAACAGCTCTGCATCAGGTTTAAAATCTGCAAGAAACAGGACATTTGGTAAAATGAAGGAATCAGAATCTAGTAAAACATTAAAATGAATATATTCAATCCTATTTACTAACAAAACAATCCCTGCCAAAAAGGACAAGTTGATACTTCTCATTAAATCTGTGCTCAATCCATAAACACATTTAAAGAATTCAGGAGCCTGCATCAGGAATTCAGAAGGCACTGTGTGGTACTGAAACGATGCTTTAATCATACTTCAACTTTTTATCTCAATGCAAATAAATGGGTAAGAACCATTTATATGAAAAAGACGCCCAGCCAACAACACCAACCCAACAGACTCCAGAAGTCATAGATAAAAAGACTTTCTGTCAGTGGGACACAGAGCTGGCATTTAATTCTGGAAGGTTGTGATTTAAAAAAAAATACTTAAGAAAATCACCTTTGGTTGAGCAGTCAGAAAACCAATATTCACAATTCTTTTGTGTCATCAGTAACAGCATCTCAATATATGTCAAAACTGTAGAACCAGAATGCATTTCAAGAACAAGCACCAGGAAATGAACCTTAAGAAATTTTAACTCTGTACAGTATGGAGAAAGGGTAGGAACGGAGGCTTATGTTTTATGGGTTTTGTCTGTGAGAAATACTTTCCTCATCTATAAAAAGGATGCAGGCCAAAATCATAAAGAACATGTTAACACCTCTAGCTTGTAATGGATGCAATCACAGTATTACTATCTAAATTTTTGTTTACTTTTCAACAGATTGGTGTCTGCAGATCATGCTGTCTTACATTGCCATTCCTCTGTAACCTTACCCATTATTCCTACTGTGTAAAGTGAAGCACAAATTTAAGGTGACAAAGCACCAGTTGGCTGATGTGAAGTATGCTACGAAAGCAAAAACCTCTGAAAGCTTCACAGCCATTATGAAATAACTGACCTATATGAAACTGCTACCATGGTTCACAAATTTATTGTCAGGTTCCAGCCTCTAGCTGTTCTCTGATTGTTCTAAATACTTGACAAACTGAAGCCTTTTCACTTTCCGTTGAAATTGCCTCATCTCCCTGTCAGAGCGCCATGGGGGACTCCATTACTTTTCTGACTTCTTTCCCCTACTGACAAGTCATTTAGCTGGCTTCTTGTTGTGAAGGCTGTCCATGTCAAATTAGCCAGGGCCCCTATTGTCCTTATTACCACTCGAAAAGCCATCATGAGTAATGCTACGGGGTCCCTCAGTTGTCATCATTTGTCAGAAAGAAAGGGAGTGTGGTTACATATAGCTGACAGGTAATTTCAGTGTCTACAATTACCCCAATTAGTCTTGTCATAAACAATTCGATAAATGCACACCAATACAAACAGATAAACACACCAAGGTTTCTCACTATTAATGCCATGTAATGGATAAATCAGTGATATAACGCTATATTTTATTTATTTCCTTAAACTATCCTCAGCTGCAAGCTGGCAGTTGCTACCTGGTCAGCACAAATTGTACTATCTACTTTCATTAGCTCATCACCACAGAAGAATATGAAAGGCTGTGACAAAATTCATTTAGAGAGAGTGTGAAAGAGCAGATTGCCTAAAGCAGGTGTTATAACAAAGATAAAACAAAGGTTTTCTTTTGTCAGTTCAGTGCCGCAACAAGCTTTAAAGGAGACTATTTTGTCCTTAAAAACAAACATAAAATAGAAGAGTAACAGAAAGAGAAAGCAGTGAAATACATTCCTTCTGAAATTAAGAACTTGCTTCCCACCATTTCCCAAGTCAATCAGCAGGTGGGTCTTCTAACAATATATGCACCAAAGTCTCATTTGCAGAGGCAGTCACAATATTAACCACGTTATTTCCACGTATTTTTTCTTATTTTTTAAAAATACACATCTTGCAATGCCATAGAGCTCATGAAAGATCTGATAATTATTCCACATAATATACAACATAATCCCTGATGTTCCTACACAAAATTAACTGAGAACAGGTTTAGTAATTCCAACTCCCTGTACAGTCTGTAGCACTGTGCTAAAGTGTTTTGGAGCATAAAATCTTGATGATGTTGACTGCTCCTCTAAAATGCCAGGTAGAGCTGTTACAAACACAACACTGAAAAAGGCAGCTTTAAAAACATTTATATTAAGCACTGAATTACACATTGCTAAGCTTATCCTTGTGATCCACCTAAATAAAAATCTTGACATCTCTAGAGTCCACAGCACCCTGTCTGTTTGCTGACCGCAGGCTTAAGTGATGGCTGGAAAACTGAACACAGACATGTTGTTGTAGGAAATTGCTTTTGGCAACTATTTGTTCAAACTCAAGATTTTTTTAAAACCAACACTAAGAACCCACCAGAAAACAGGACAGGTCTCCCTAATGAGTAATCTATTTTAGCACAGTCTTGTCTAGGCATGACAGTTTACTGAGAGGCTTGAAAAACTCGTAATTACCAGTGTTACAGGGCAATTAATGTATATTACACTGCACTACTCATGGCAGCAACTGTCATTTTCTCAATAAAAATGAGTACTCTTCAGCTAAAGGTGACATTAATTGGGACTTTAATGACTATGCAGAGGAGCTGAAGCCAAATATGAACAAAACAGCGATTCAATGAGCGACTTCAGAAACGAGAAAATTGTACTAAAATGAGATTAATTGCTGTTTAGAAAAAGGAAAGAACCTAAAAAGCTATTAAATTGCAGGGTTTGGGTGCCCGGGTGATGGTTGTGATGTTAATCTTGCATTCTCACAGCAGGCAAATATTCACTAAATTCAGAGCCTTTTGACAGCAGGAAAAATCATGTATGCTTAACTTCAATCCATCAAAAATATATTTCAGCTTTTATCAGTGTTCTAAATACTTCTGCAATTTCAAAAATTACTGCTCCATTCCTTGGCTGTCATCATGCAAATGCGAACACTGTCAATATTGCTATGAAAAATTCCCTGGCTTCAAAAGGCCTGCTTCGGTGATAAAGAAAGAAAAACGTGAAGATTAGAATTGCAAAACACACACTACTAATGTAACAGAAAGCAACAATAAGAATTTAATGTTTAAGTTGTGAAAACTGCTAAAATAGAAAATGATGGGGTATTGTTTTAGTGTGTGTGGGAAAAAAAAATAAATCAAAGAATTCCCCTACTCTCTCATAAAATCTTTAAAGCTTACAACTTTATAGATAATTACTCATTGCAAATAATTAGGACATAATTTTGCAGCTTGACTTCAGGTGATATAATTATTAAAACTGCTCTGTAGTTTCCAAAAGCCTTTATCTGTGCTACTTAATTCTTTAAAGCAATTATATAATTGCTTTTCTTTATAGCCTTTTTAACTGTCATGATGACTGTATACATAAAACATTGCACTTAAACTCTGACATATAAGAGGGATAAACATAGCTCTGATTCACTATTCACTTTGAAGTTATATCTCCTGTAACTTCAGATTTTAAAACAGAAAATCAGTTTATCCTGTCAGGTTAAAAATTGCATATGGAGCATTCACATATCTTAAGTAGAAAAACCCTTCTTCCACCCAAACCAGCAATAGTTGCACCCTGGAAGAGACAAAAATAGAGCTCTGAGTTTATTACAATTTCCTGTTCCGTAATCGCTTCTGTTCATTCTGCATCTTCAGAATTAAACATCCGTCTCATCCACATTTAAAAAAACCCTAGACGCATTAAAACATACATGCCCAAGTGCTGCATCCACCAGGTAATATAATATGTAGATTTCAAAGACAATTAATAACACTATATCTACTAAAACTTCTGAAATATTCATTCAGAAATTCCACTATATGTATATAAATGTCTTAAGTATAAAAATCATGGGCAAGCAAGGCAGGCACTTAAGTTAGGCACTCAAACCAATCACTGTGTGCTGATTTTTTACAAATTGGCATAACAGTAATTTACCTACTTTGCATACAGCACTTTGATGATCAGTCATCTCTTTATTACATAGTTCTTACTTAAAGCATCTGAAAAATACCTGTCAGTTACCATAGTAACCTTTAAGTTACACATACGATTCATGAAATTAATTCTATTCCAAATGTAAAATTTGATGATGCAATTTTTTGCATGAAACATCCTTTTTTTTTTGCAAAGGACAAAGCAAACAAAGCAATGCATGGGCACTTCATGTTGAGTGTTCCTAGTTTGCAGAATAACTTCCCTTCAGGTTTTGATGGTTCCTTCAGTATCAACACCACCAATATTTGGATTTATGAAACTGTATTTTGGTGAGCTGGTTTACAAGACGGTGTAATTCCAATGAAATAGTTCTTGTAAAACTTCTAAAACAAAGTTTAGAATTTGACTCTGAAACAAGATCATCAGGTTGAATTTACTTTGTAATACAAAACTTTTACAGTAATAGTCAATCCTAGAGTACATAAATACATTACGAGCACTTTTAGAATTTAGTGTTAAAAGGCTTCTTGTGAACTTTTCAATTACTAGACTCCTAGCCATCCCTAAAGAACAAAATTATGACCTTCTGAAGCCAAGCCTTGCAAGCCAGATATCACAAAGGAGAAAAGATTCCATTGACACAAGGAGGTAAAATTCCAACCCAATGCAAGTTAGTGGCTAACTACTCACTCTCTCTAGAAAAGCAATTATTTCATCTAGAGAATGATATAAAAATTATAATTTTACACACTGTTTATTGTTCCAGCTCAGGCACCCTGCATAGGCTGCTGAGCAAGTAACAATTATGTGTTGGGTTTTTTGTGTTAATATTTTGTTTTGAAAGTGGAGAAAAACATGCTACTTTTTATGCAGAAACGGTGTTTCTTCTTCCTCCCATAATAGAATGAAATACTAGCATTGTTCTTAAACTTCATATAAAGGGGCCTTAAACTTGGACTTTGGAAAGCATCACCTCAAAGCATGAAGAGAGCGGTAACTGCTGAAAATATCTCCATTTTTTCTCTTCTGCAGAGATTAACACACATAAAATAGCCAGATTGCAGTATATAAAGATCAAAGCAGTCAATTACAGTGAATTTAAAGAGACTTTGCTTTCACGACACACACATACTGACTCCAAGTTTTCTAACAGGAATGGCTTAAATTCATGTTAAGAATAGAAACAAGAATTCATATATTCACTATCCCAATACCTTCCTTTTTCTCTTCCTTCTTCTAGTCTTTCCCCAGATTTGTCCTGATTTAATCTTCATATTTTACACAAAATAATTTCATATGTTCTGTTCTTAAGAATGATGACCTGCAAGCACGTTTGCAAGTTATTTTTCTCTTCCATTTTATTCAAAGCATGAGCTTTTCAGAATGTCATGTCCAGCTGAAGCTTGTAACAAAATCAGAAAGCATTTCTTCCCTTCTTAAAAAGTGGCAACTTTCCCCCACACTGTATGTATTTAGAAAGAGAAATTTAAGAACTGGAGCTCTAAAGTACATGAAGGATATACACCTATTTAAAAGCTCAAAATAGTTCTAAAATTTCAAGTGAAAAATTACAGTGATAGTCTAAATGACAAAGACCACATGTATTTTAAATTTTAAAATATATTTTAAGTATCTTCTTGACCTGAGAACAAGTTAATAGCACTCCTTGGTCAAAGCAGTAAACTTAGAGATGGTATTATCAAGATGTGCATCATGTTGAGATAAAAAATTCTATCAAAGCGCAAAGAGAACTCAGAAACCACATTAATCTGAGTGTGCTAGTAAGACAAACAAAGGCATCACACATCTTTTGCGAAGGCAACAATGAGAACCCATTACTAACTCTCTGTGAGACTATGCATGATATACTCTTATACAGAATTTGATTAAATAAATGGAATTTGCATTGTCCTGTAATATCATACACTAACTACTGATCTGGAAAGGATCAGAACCCAGACGAGTGCACTGTGTACCAGAAGAATTGTTTCCATATGCAGAAACGCAGCTTCATAAAGTCTGTAAGTTCTAAGCAGAAAACAAAGGGAATCAACAGCTATAATATAATGTAAAGCTCCTTGTACTGCCTTCACTGCCTTTCTTGATTTTTTTAAGGTTCCGTGAGTTTCTGAAATCAGATTTATCTCATTATATCTCAAAGTGAGTATTTTTTCAGCTATTTTCTGCTTCTGTTCTGAAACACTGCAGAGTCTCATTCTATCTTCACGCCTAAGAGTCAAACAGTATCATAATTTAGATGAAAAACATTTGAATAAAAACAAAATCCCTAGAACTCTGTCAAAGGACAGCACTAATGTTTCCCTGTAAAATAAATAATATGGTCTTCTAATACTACCATTGTCAGGGTGGAGAAAATAACAAAACCAATACTTGTAATGTAGGAGAGTACCTGCAGACCAGACCTCTAATAGTGAAAGATGATAACCTTCCAAATCTGGCTACAGTCAGTATGGTTTTGATAGAATATTTCTCTTGCTATTCCTGCATCTTCTACGCCCAACATAACCTCCAGGCTCATAAATATAATAATCAGCAGATTGTAGTTCAGGATGGTATCTCAGCTGAACTTTGGATATGCTACAGAAGAAAGAGTTGCTCCAAAATAAGAAACAACTAGACCATTGAATAATCTCATTAACAAAGGTACACAGTTTAATTATTTTTGTCTGAGTTTTCCACCACCTAATTTCTATGACTTCAATTAAAAGAACTTAGTATCACTTGTATTGGAAGCAGAAGGATATGCAAACCTCCCCTGGACTTGATGTACTGCTTTAGTCTATGTCTCAAAGGCCGAGTGCTTCTGAAAGGCTTCAGTCTGAAAATGGGTCTCCTACTGCTGGATATTTGCGTTTTGTTTTAGAATTGCAATTGCACGTCTTACAGATTATTTTCCAGAACTCTCCTACAGCTGTCCAAGGAAGTTCCCAAGGGCTTTGAGCTTAGCCTCTTCAAATTTTACACAGGAGAATCTTATTTAGAAACTCTGACTTAAGTGCAACTTCAGTGAATATATCTACCTTGCTCCTTCAGTGTATTTCCACGTCTTGTGAAACGCAGATTTGCATTGCATTTATGGGTAGAATCTTGCAATATGAACTTGAGAAAATTGCAAGAGGGCTTGAAGAGGTGTCTCTCTGCTGATGCACTCCACTTAGAATACAGGTTGCAGATTCTCTGTGAGTTAACTCATTATGAGCATGTGGTATGCATTATGAAGTACAGTAGTGGAAATTTCATTGCTGGTAAAGGTACAACAAGGACATTTTGATCCAGAATTGTAATGGATCTCTCGAAGCCACATTTGAGTCCCTCACTTTTTGTGGTGCACAAGTCAATAACATTCAGGATGACATATGAGATCCACTTCCCCTTTGTATGTCTCATGAAAGTTCAAACTAATGCCAGGGCCTGTCCCCTGACAACTTATTCTATATATTTCATAACTAGATGATTACCAACATAGTTAAATGGAGCTTTATTCTTCTCCCCCTTCTTTCTTAAACAATATAAGCAACATGATCATATTCATCTATTAAAAACACATATAGCCCTGTCATCAGTCTCCATTTGGAGTTCTCTCTGAAGCTCCTTATATCTGAAATGTTCAAATCTGGTCAATTCTTTCTTCAGGGTATCATTATACTATTTACTAACTTTCTTATTTAATCTACACAGATGAGACCCCTTAAAAGTGTTCATTTCCTCTACTTATAGAAGCAAAGCACCTTTTTATGAACTTGATCAGTGCAGTCTGCCCTGTTTATCTCCATCCAAAACAATTCTGCAAAAAAATCGTGTGACTATTTAAGTATGTAATTTCTTTCTTTGTATCTGGAAAGTGGAAAACCGTTACAGAGGAAGACCTATATGCCTTTCATGTTTCCATCATCTCTCTCCATTCGCTAGCAAGCTGTCAAATTCCACATTGAATTGGCAAACCACCTTTATTCTTTATCCCCAATTGCCTCTCAAGGTTAGAAATAATTCTCAAAAAGCATTAACAAAAGCAATCTGTTATTTTCCTCTAAATATCTCAGCTGTCAAAACATGAAAAATTTAGCACGCTTTTGATGTACTCAGATCAGTGAATATTTTGCTGACCAATATTATCTCACTGCCTCTTTCCACTGCACTGTAAACATTTGTTGACTCCTGTATTATACTTGAACATTAAACTCTGTACAACAAAGTATCTTTTGTTCTGTTCTACAGCAATTTCAAGCATATTTTACTAGGATTTCTAAGTATAGTTTCAATACACATAGTAAACACTAATGAAGATGATATGTAATAGAGGAGGGAAATAGCTCGTTCCTAAGCCACTTGCTACACTAACAAAACATCTCCAAGCATGAAATATAAAAATCACGTTGAGAATTTACTCTTAATCCATACTGCTTAGAGGAATGACATACTTTTAAAACACATGCTCACATAATAAAAATGATATAATCAAATTTTAGGAGAATAATGACATAAAATACCAAATTAACTGTTTCAAATTGTGTCTTTCATTATGGATAGTAACTAGTCTGCTTCAAAAGAACAAAAACATAACAAAACAGAAATCCCAAAATACGGTCTTCAATAGACCTCATCCGTATCTCTTTTATTCAAAACAAGTAAATACTTCTCGAAAAGTCTTTCATATCTTCTAAGTATTTATATTTCACCTCATGTGATATCGAAGTCCTTTTTGATTATAATAGCTCTAATATGTTTAAGCACTCTTCTTGTTTTTTGAAAACTTTGGGAGTCAATAACACAATCACAGTGAATCCCACAGTTTAATTATGTATCATGTAAAACTAAATCAGAGGTGCTGTATTTCAAAAGTCATCACTAACAGCACGAAAATGAATTTTTAAAATCACATTATAAAGGCTTTCTTCATAATTATTTCCTGTTCTGCAGACCTGCCCTTTAAGAAACTGTATTACTTAGAAGTAAGGACAATATTTGAAGGTGAGGTTTCTGTGCCTCAACAAGAACACTAAAACCTCAGATACATTACTCCTTCTGCCACTAACCACAGGGGGGAAAAAGAGATGTGAGATGCGAAAACTATGAATGTTAGAGGACAATTTAGCATTTTTATCCCCCTATTTCTGCGATTTTATCAACATGGCCCACAGGCTGGAAGTGGCTTTTTGCTTTCGAATTAAGGAGACAATCAGAATTTAAATCTTTGATGGTAAATACCAATATGTTATCCTCATTTGAATGAAAGACTTTAAGCCAAAACAATGCTGGCATTTTTTTAACACATAAGTTAGTACAGTTATTCGTAGCTATACATGTACAACATGTTTGCACTTGGAAATAATTATGCTGAAAGCCTGAAATTTGATCTTTGTACAGTGTGAGTTTGTCCTCGGTAAGAAGATGGGTACATTTGCAAAAGCCAGAAGGATTGTTGCCTGAATTTTTTTCCATGGAAATGGCTGATATGACATCAACTTATCTCACAAAATGACTATTAGTTAGTTCAGTTAAATCTTATGAAAACTTAAATAGTAAATACTGGATCATATTAAGTTTCAGCAGACAGAGATTTCCTTATAATTGTAATATAAAGGAGAGACACAATAAAGTTGATTCCCATTCCAATTGCTTCTCAAACTTCTTTATGAACACTGAAGAGTTCCTTTACTAATTTTAGGACATGAAACAGCAATTCAAATCTTTACTTCTCACTAAGTTTTCTTTCAAGTTTTCAGTTCGCCATCAGATTTTACATTCTAATTGGATAAAGCAACTATGTGGCACTAATATTCAGGGATTATATATTGTCAGTCTAAAACAAAGGCTAACTCCTTTGAACATTCAACTTGGTATTCACATCCAATGGAAAATATCAGCAACTAAATGATGAAGTATAAAATTATACAGCATTTTTTTTTCATTCTCATACAAACAACATTTAGTAAGATTTACAGAGTCCATGTTGGAAACTATGGTTTGAAAGAAAAAGCACATAGCATACATAGAAGAAATGTGAGAAGTGTTTATATATTGTCTAGTATTGCAAGGTATATTTACAACATTTACATTTGTTAAAAGTTTTTTCGATAGGGAAATATAGAACAGCATTTGTAGAAAACAGTAAATGGAAACGGTATAAACATTTTAAAAAATAAGAAAATTTGCAACCCTCATGTGCGTGTTTCATGTAGAAACATTTACACACAATATCAAGACATACGTGCAATAGCTGCCTTTATGTTCTGCTTATCTACTTCCAGGTTTCTATTCAGTACCAAACTAAATTATGCTCACATTTCTTGAATCACCCACATTTCTGAATCACTAAAATTCACTGTAAAAAATGAATGAAACCCAATGTAACTACTTTCATGTTTTTAAACTGTTAAAAATTGCATTTTTTAAAAGGCAAGGATAATTATTGATATACTGTGATGAGTAACGGAGATTATTCTTTTTATTATTTGCCTCTTCTGATGTCCATTCCTAAGTCATGCAAAACAAAATGAAAAAAAAAAAAAAGGCAAGCATTTCTAGAAAATGTCTTAATCTGGTCAATTTAAGCCTCTATGGCTTTGGTCCACAGAAGCTTTATTAGTTTCCTGGGCTCCATAGTGGGATAAACTATTTCATGCATGAAGGGATCAGCATTCCTTCTTCTAATCATTGCTATTGTACCCATTACAAAGCTCTCTGAACACCTCCTATGGATATCACATGGTATCTTAATCACTCCTCAATTAATAACTTTATACTCATATTTTGGTTCTGCCACTTTTATATTCCCTATTACTTGAGGAGGATCCTGAAACTGTAACTGAGTATGGTGAGATTACAGTAATTTTCTCTCTGCAAATACATTCTTACACTGAAAGTGTCCAGACAGCAGTTTACAGAGAAAAAGTGT
The DNA here is from genome assembly GCA_013397895.1 of Origma solitaria. Lineage (NCBI taxonomy): Eukaryota > Metazoa > Chordata > Aves > Passeriformes > Acanthizidae > Origma > Origma solitaria. Next base: position 2,244,918 of record VZRL01005208.1, on the reverse strand, counting down.
AACAGCTTAATACAACAGGCAATCCCCTCACAGTGCCATGACAGATGTTGGTGCCCTGTGTATTGTGACCACCCTGTAACTTTATAGAAGCAGAAAACACCTTCCAATGTGCTTTGACAAGAAATGTGGTAGCTGATACTGTTTACATGAGAGGCATCAGAAATCTCTGCTGGCACAGGCTAAACCTTTAATACCTGAAAGCTATTTTTTAAAAACTCTGTGTTTGCTAATGTACTATATAGCAGTCTTCTGAATGTAATATAGGTGGACTCAAAGGGTAAAGAAAACCAACAATTTTTGCTTTAATGCATTAATATTTTATCTCCTTTGCTAACTCATTTTACTTCTCTCCTAAAGTAGTAGTCACCTGCAGCTTTCTAGTCAGCTTCCTGCCTCACTTTTTGAAGATGATGGGTGTTAAATATTAGGGGGAATACTAAAGGAACACAGAATGACATCATGTTTATTTTTCTCAGTTGCAGAGGAAAATACAAGTAACAGGTGAAGATTCTTGAAGGGGGAAAGGCATGATGTGACCAAATTTTCTCACAATGCCTTTTCAGTTAAATTGTACTCCTCTTGATACTATATTACCTCATGCAATCTAAAATCCTGCTGGGAGAAAGAAATAACTAACTATATTTAGCTTTTTAAAAGCTTCCCCTTAACTCCATTTAATCACTCCTCAATCTTCCAGAAATATCTAAATTCTAAAATTTACATACTGTATGATTTGATAAACAGCATCCACTGCTGCATACAGGCAACACCAGAAATCTAAATGAAGTTTGCTATGCATTCCACCAGGACAAGTGTGTAGATCAGTATTTACCCCTTGCAACATCTGAATGCCTAGCAGGTTTCCTATATATAATATATTCCTATATAGATAATGAATGTAAACTGACATATAAAGGGCTTGTTTTCCTTAGCTACTTTCTATGGACCACTTAGTTACAGTCCAAGTGCAGACGAAAAACACAAGCCCTGATAACAGACAATAGGTAGATGCATTGCATCCACAACAGCAAAGCGTTTATATAATAAGCTTGTATTCAACAAATTAAAAATGGAAACCAATTAAATGTTTTAGCAAAGTGGAATCATCAGAAAGGCAAGATGCAGGACATATTGAGACCAGACTAGTGCACCACAAACCATTTAGGAAAAGAGAAAATAAGTGCTGCCCAGTATCAGCTGGTTATGTTTGTGAAGGAAGGCTAAAAAGCCAGAGAAAACATAACAAAGGATGGAAGATATATGTACCTCATCAAATAATGAGTGGTACTTCCCTCATAATGGAAAGTACACTTTGAGAAAGAGATGAACATGTGAATGGCTCATACAAGGAACAGAACTTGGGCATGGAAAGGAAGGATTTCAGAAGGAAGAAATTGCTTTTACAGCTCTTAAAATAAGTGTTCTGAAAAAAACATACACATAAGTGAAAAAGATGAGAATCTACAAGCAACAAAAAACATTAAGAAAATTATTACACATCACCACAAAATTTGTCATGCAAATAACAGACTACAAAACAGAAAACCTAACTTTGAGCTGGTATGGTTTTGAACTGGAAAGAAGTATAATTTTAGGATCATAATACAGTTTCAGTAAGGTGCAGTCTATGTTCAGAGATCAGTTGCTTACAAGAGTAGGAAATCCACAAGAATGAACACCATTGGTGATGGTATATATCAATAATACCCACTGTGCAATTCTTTGACACAGTAATACTGTGGATGGCAGCTCTGGCAAAATTAAAACACTACAAGCACCTTGCAGGAGTGGAGTAATTACAAAAAACTTTTAGTAGCTATGGCCTGCATAACACCTAGGTTGTTAAAAGGGATTATGAAAAATCACAAAAAATACCACAGAGAAAAAAAGTTGAAATCATAATAGGTTTTTACAGATCTAAAGATTATTATTCTGACGCAGGTAAATACATAAACGTAAGTTATTTTTGTCATCTGGTTTGCCTTAATCAAGAGATAAAAATTCACTTATAACACTGTACACAAATGCCATGTTTATATTGATATCATATACAGCTTGCATAAAAAAGTATACATTAAAATGAAGAACAGCAATTCACATAATAGTCAAAGACAACCAATAACAAAACCACAAAATTCCAGCTGTCAAACATAATTTACTATGTATATTTCTTCTCTTCTCTGTTAAAACAGTAATTATTAAAACTAAAGTGATACGAGTGAATGTTTATGACTTCTTATTAAAACCCCTGACTTTAACCAGTGTTCATTTAAGCTTTAGGTTAAAGAAATTCAGGCAGAGATTTCTGTGCGATGGCCTAGTGACTTTATATCCCCTTGTCAAACCTCAGCAGTTTTATTTGTAGTGATACATGCCGGAGAAGGTTGGAGGTTAAAGTTGATAGGAGGGCCAACAGGAAAGCCAAGCAACTTCTTTTAAAAGATTACAACCTTTAACATATTAAGATCTGTCGGCTAACTTTCTAAGTCTACATTTGTGTACTCTTCTGTGAACTGATCCCCAAGCTCCAGATCAATATGGTTTATAAATACCTCCCTCTTACTACTTTCCTTACATTATTCCTTCAAAATTTTCTTACTGTTTATTATTTTAGTTTTTGGTGTTGTATTGCTGTTTAGTGCTTATTTATAGCTTTCAAAAGAACATTTATAGGTAGATAAAATATCTTCTTAATTTTCTTCAGCCTTGTTCTCTCATGCTTAGAACTTAAGAAAGGATTTCTTAATCTAGGAAAACTAACATTAAAAGTAAAACCAACAGTCTACTGGAATAAAGCCCTTCAGATTTCCCTTCCTCCCACTTATTTCGACATCAATTCCTCTGTGACTTTAAAAAAGTAATACAGATAAAAATAATGATAAAATTACACAGAAACACCAAATAGTTGAGGCAAAAAAGGACCTTTAGAGGTTGTCTAGTCCTGCTAGATGGGGTGAACTACAGATGGTTGCCCGGGGCTTTGTCCAGTTGGGTTTTGAATATCTCCAGGGATGGAAACAGCAAAACCTCTCCGAAGAGACTGCTTCAGTCTCACACAATGAAAAAAGATTTTTCTAACATTTTAGTAGATCCTGTATTTCAATCTGTGTCCACTACATCCTATCCCCTCACTGGGCGCCACTGGGAGGATCCTGACTTCCATATTTTCACTTCTTCCCTTCAGTTATTTATGGACCAGGGTTAAGATCCCCTGATTCTACTCTTATTCACACTAAACAACTGGAGGTCTCTCAGCCTCTCTTCATAGGAAAGATACTCTAATCCCTTCTTTGTCTTTGAGGCCCATTGGATTTGCTACAAGCTAATCTCAGTACAATCATGAATCTTATGCTCTATCTAATCATTTAATTCAAAGGATGAAACCATTACACAGATCGAAAGTAGCACTGATGGCAGCTTTATTCTTACTTGCACTGAGGACAGTAGAAGTTTTTCCACTGACTTCAAACAGAATTAGATCTCTGCTGGTCAGATTAATTCTATGTAAAAGGGGATGCAGTTTTACTGTAGATGCCCATGATGGCCACATGATGCATAAATGTGATAATAATTTTTTCAGTTTTATGCATTTGGTAGCATTTAGATAATAAACAACATAGTAAACAACTTTTCTCCCAATACATCCAAAACATTTAACTTGAGTGTGTACAGAAACCAGTCTACAGTGACACGTTACTGTAATCCTACAACTTTGCATTTTAAAATGAGCAGCTACTGCAGAAACTCTGCATATAATGTTTTTGCTGCTGCATGAGACCAACATAACAGAAAAGTCTATTATGCTTACTTTTATATTTTATAAAAAGGTAAATACAGATCTAAATAAAATTTAAAAATTTTTAAATGTCAGACTTTACTTTCAAGCTTCTCCCACTTCTCCCTGCCCCTTCTTTGGAACACTGGAGAACATTTGGCAAAGCAAAGATTCTACATTCCACATTTCATACCATTAAGCTATTGCTACAATTTTAATTATGCAAAACTCAATGGGCTCTAATAAAATCTGACTAGGTAATTAATACTCTAAAACAGACAGTGTGAGCTACTGAAAGCAATGTTGTACACAAATTCCCTCATGTCATAGAAAAGACTCATACAGCACAGTGTATTTCTTCCTCATTAAAACAACACCCCATGATGTTAACACCTTTTGTTTGTCTTCTCTGCAACTAACTACAGTCTTCATATTTTTTGTTTTTAAAAAAAGTAAATTTTTCTAATGGTTTCAGTTCAGACACACTCACTTGTATATCACAGCAAAACCAGGGAAAGGATACTACAGATGAGATAAAAGAAATATATCAACAGCCAAGCACAATTTTTAACTATTGTTAGTTCAAATATGAACTATGTGCATATTGATAAGCACAGAAAGGACTATTATAAGATTACAGCATTATATTTGTATTTCATATTTTAGTTACATTTATGTAATTCAGACATACATACGTAAACTCCTATATACATATATGTATTCTGAGGTAAGATCTACTTATGGTGCAGACATTTTCCTGAGATTTGCACACAAAGGGGATTTTCCCACCATGCCATTTCCACAGGCTAAATTTGAGGTCAGTTCAAGCCAAGGAGAAAGCAGAGGTTCAACAGGACTATTATATCTTATTGGTCTTGTGGTGATTAAATTAAGAAAAAAACCTAAAAGCAAGGGTAGTAATTTTCAGAGCTGCACATGACGATTTTACAGAGAAACATACGACACAAAAGACAAGTATGGTGAGCTTTTACAAATGGGGAAATATTCTCCATACTAGTGAGAACACAGACTGTTCTCTCTGAACTTGTACCTGGACATTTTGCAGAGAAGAATGATTTGCGTGGTAGTTTGACACGATTTGTATTTTTCCTAGAATCCTGTCCTTTATCTCCTCAACACAAGCCAAAAAATATCTGGAATTTTATGTTGTTTTAATAACATTTCATGCCAAAGCACAGACAGTACTTCCGGATTCTTTTTCTCTTCCTTGACATGCTAAGAAAATGGTGCTAAGAAAAGTAAAGAGAAGATCTGTGCTTAGGTTTACAATTTTGCTACAAGAGATTTTTCGTAACAGAGCGCTTGTATGTCGCTATCTGTAACGTCTTTTACCTTGAGTTTTAAGAAAACCAGTTTGACCTTGCAATATTTTTATGCAGTATCAGGGTTTTACAGGTGGTGAATTTTAAATATAGAAGCAACAAGTAATTTGCTTGAGAGTACAAAAGAGATCAATGACAGATCAGATTCAGAACTACTATTACAGCCACTACAGCTTATCCTGTCCATTGTCCAGAGGCAAATGCCTGAGAATCAGTTACTAAGAATCGCTATGCATAACACTATAAATGAAGACCATTATTCTATCCTGGTCATTTTACTATTTGCTTCATGAAACCCTCAGCTTGTGTTGAGGCTAGATGTGCTAACTATTGGGCAAACACATAAGGAGCTAGAGTCTGCCCTACAAGAAGATGAAGCCTTCAGCCCTCTGATAATGAACACTTCTCTCTTGAATATTGTTTTGATGTAGTGAAATGATACAGAAGGTTTACTGGTTTTAACAAAGTGTTAGCAGTAAGAAAAGATCTTTAGACATAGGAAATGTCTAAATGATTTTTAACAAAAGAAAAGACACTACTGTAGGATAGTTTTACTCAGAGCTTAGTGGGTCTACCAAAGTTTACAGAAGTTGCTACAGAAAAAGTAATCTCTGGTATGAATCATGGCAACAAAGTAATAAAAACCCAACTATTCAGAAATTTAGTAACCAGATAAAAGATCACTAGTAAAAAGGCAAAGGAAGCAGACTCCACATTTGACCTGAGCTCCTACCAAACTTACGAGCCCAACAGAAGTGATCAAAACGAATGATTCTGCATTCAGCTTCAGATTAGAGAATATAGTATACATATTCAGATAGTAGAGCATATTCTACAGAAACATTAACACACTTAATAGTCCTGTCACACCAGTAGAGATGAGTGGGAAGAAAGGGACACAACAGCTGAAAACAGAAAGGAGTTTGATAACAGGATGATGCGAGGCACTTCTTTGTCAAAAACATGCCAAAGCTAACCAGGCACGTGTCTGTTGTAGTTTGGATTCTGTGTCCTCAAGCCTCAGGAAACCCAGCAATGAAGAAAACAGCGAGGCATTTTTGTGCAGAACAGTGCCAGCCATTTGTACATTTTCAGCTATCTTTCTCACATGTCCAGTGTATTTTACAGAGGCTGTGCTATTCATTTGCGCTCGAGTTCAAGGTATGTGAGCAAGCAGAAAACAAACCCTTATTTTTCTTAAAAGAAAAATCACCAACTCCAAGAACAGGGATGTTTTCCATTTTTATGATCAGTCAGTGACAAAGTGAACACTGATATGAATTAACAATCCAAACGCAATTTACTGGAGGATATAACAAGTCCCTAAATATTGAAGTCACGTTTTCATTATGAACAAATTCTGTAATGTACTTGGGCCAGTAACTGCAACTAAAAACCTGACAGAGTTTTAGCATTTGCTGAAAATGCACTTTGGTGGAGTTGATTTATCTCTAAAACACCTTGCTACACAAAGACAACTTTCACAGTCATTCGGCACTTGGTTACAACAAACCAAATGGTTAAAAGCAATTAAAGTGTATCCACCAGAGTGGGAGAAAACAATTTACAGAAATTTCCTCAGGAAAGCATGAGGCTAAGCAAAGGTGTGAACTACTTAAAAAAGACAGCAGCCAGTGTTGTTTCTAAACCACTGCTGATCACATGCAAGTTAAGTTACTCTTAGTTTGCCAGAAGCGGTATAACTCAATAATGCAGAACAAGTGCTTGAATAAACTTTTCAACACACCACACAACCAAAAACACTGCTAGTAAATGTGATTTTTGATTCTGTGAGAAGAAAAGCAGAAATCAGAAATATACTTCAACATGTATTCTCACAGTGTATAAAACACACACCTATGATGAGTAGGAACCTCCAGACTCTGAAATAGACATCTGCACTTTTGCCAGTATAGCAATTGTATTGTTCTGAGGGTAATTGTTAGAACATAATTTTACACTAAGAAGCTACGAGTTTACCTTGTATTTTTTAAAAAACTAGCCTCATTAAAAGCTAAAACTAGAAAAACAGGCAAAATCCCACAGTTCAGAAAACATGAAACAGCTCTAATGTGCTATTCATAGTCTCTGTTTTAAAAGCTGAAGGACATACATTTATACACACGAAATAAAGCTATCACTGCTTTGTGGTCTGCAGAGTATTTTCAGTTATTTTTCCTTATCCTTGGAAACATCCATTACTCTTAATACGGTAGCATCCTGAAATTTTATAACATTTTGGATTTCTTTGAAATGAAAAGTCCATTTTATTGTTTTTTAATTAAATCTATTTCCCCGAAAGGTCTTTAAAGGCTCTACAAACTACCTTGCATTTTATTATTGCTGACAGTTATCTAAACCACGCTTGAATGCCCTCTTTATCCTTTAGTGAGCAATTGAAAGATCATATGCTAAAAAGACTTGTGCTTTCTCTTCTTCTAGCCCTGTAATTAAGGCATTTTAATACATTTCTTCATAGTCATTAAGAGAGCACAATGTTAAAAATTAATGAAATGAGACAATTTTGAGTTTAACAACCATAAATACACACAACATAAATTTGTCTCAATTGTAGATATGAAAAAAACCTTCTTTAAATCACATGATGAGATTACTGAATTGTCAAGATTTTGCCTTTGCTGTCTAAGGGTATTTAAATGATGTATGGTAGCCTGACAATACTACAAAGTTGTTACATACCATACAAGAGAGGTAAACATTTCTGTCAAACATTCAAATTCCATTGGGTTTTTGTTTACCTTATATAGATGTCTATAAAAAAGAATGGTATTGCTGGATGATGCTGAAATGGGGGAGGAAAGAGAAAAGAGGAAGAAAGACAAAGGCATATGAAGGGGAAAAAGATCATAAGTCAATTGCAAAAAACCTGACATATAATGAAAAATACCACTATAATAACACCCACTTACAGCAATATGTTAATAATATTTACAATAGAATAAATAGAATTTTCTTATTTTGGATTTTTTTTTGAAGAAACAGAGATCACCATATTAATGTATCACATATTTTTGCAACACAGTAATAAGTGGGTTTCTTTTGTTACACAGTGAAAGGAATTCAGTATTTCTAAGTACAGCATCATCACTTCTATATACACCAATTAAATATAGGGCGCAAGTATACTATAGACACATTATTACTATTTCCAAAAGATATTACAAACGAGCAAATCATACAGCTTATCTTTTAAAACTAAATTAAGTTGTTCAAGGCTTAAGTTCTTTATGCTTTCTCATCTAAATTAAAAAAGATGCAGTACAACACAGAGCAAGAAGGCAAGGAATTTTTTTCTTAAGAAAGACAAAATAAAAAAAAAGAGAAGTTGCTCTCCAGAAGATTTTTTAGGGTTGTCAGACTGTTATATTATAAACAACCTTATTAGTCCTTTATAATTACAATAGGTACCTCTGGACAAGATCGAGCAGACATGACAAATGCTTCTGACTTCTTTTTAAATCGAACCTGGAAGGTCATCGCTGAACAAACAGAATGCTATACAACTGGGGCCATAAATTGTGAAAGCTACCAAAAGGTAAGTTTCTTGATATTAAAAATTAAAATTATTCTGTTCAGATTTTTCTGTATAAGATCTAGAAATAGGAGGATGAAATAGTTAAAAAAGGGTAAGTAGGTAAAGACAAATAAATCTTCAGAAAGTTTATTATCAAATTTTTTTTTGGCAGCTGAACATGTATTTTAGTATTAATGCAATGTCTTCAGAGTAGCTGCTTTATTTCACAAATATTGTCTTATAGATAACTTCCTAATGAGTATTTATTCATGTTTGCATTTACTTTTTTTACAGCACTATGATGAAACTGCGGACAGCTAAATAAAACCAGTCAGTCTCAAATCTACGGCATTTGCTTGCTGCTATCCTCACATCAAGTCAGTAAAAGGACAGCATACTACTGTGCATTTTTCTTACCTTTTTTTTTAGGATCATTTAACAGTACCGGTAGTTTTGGGTTAAATTTAATTTGCATGGAGATAAACAGTAACTTAAGTGACTGGAACTGGAAACCAGTTGATGGATTCACTTCTAAATCTTGTATTTCAGTTTAGAGAGGAAATGTAAGGATTGAATTAGAAAGCTGTAAACTCTTGATGAGAATTAGTGGTATAGAACAGAGGAAAACGAAACCTTCGGTTATTTTCCTTACAGTTAGGCTGAATGAACTTGTAAATCAACAAAAGATTTGGACAGTACTCAAATCAACAGCTTTACCTAATAAAAGTTCTAACAGAGCACTGGGCATACCATTTGAAACAAATATGAAATACATATGAAATATGAATGACTTAAAAAAGAACCATATGAGAAGCAGAACAGTAAAATCACCAAAATTCAAGCAAAGGAAATTTGGACTGAAATGTATGATGGGCAATTAAGTACCTATTTTGACAATTCTAAGTGGTCAAGTTTTTTAAAGTATGACACAGAAACCTTAACCTATCTATATATGAGTGATAAATGAGGCATTTTGTGTCATTACATTCCCATAAATCACCTTCTTTAACTGCTGATGGCTTTTATCAGCTCTAACCTTTTCAAGCTTCTATCAGAGTGCTAACATTTTCAACTTTGACACATATACAGTTTACAAATTCTGCAGCTGATTAACTCTGGACAGAAGCTCACTGCCATCACTGCCTTCCTCAAGTTTGGTTACAGCTTCAGGGTCTCAAAAAATCACAGGCATCCTTTGTATGCCTGAAAACATCACTTATTTGTTGGGCTGTGTTGCAAAGGATCCAAGATATTTCTCCTTTTGAAACAAGTAAATGAGAATATACTTTCAAAAGTAGTCTTCTACAGAGAGACTGAAGTATGGTGTAATTTTCATTATTTTAAAATAAATAGCGCTTTGCAAATAAAGAGATATAAATAATATGATCTATTTCACATGACTTTATCATTTAAACAAGCTTAGAATAAAAAAAATTGACTACATATGAAATGTTGCTGTCAAAGTCTCTGAGGTAAACAGCAATAAAAAGTTGAAAAAAATTCTAATTATTGCAGTGTATTGTATATCTGTCATTACAAAATATTGAATATTGCAATTATAAACCATGATTGTGGGCCCTTAAATAATTTTGTAGGATCCCTCACTAAATTCCTCTTTCAACTATTTTGTAAATTTTAAAGATTATAAATAGCCTTATCTTGAAACTATAAATTTCAAAGATTCAATTTCAGCATTTTGGCACTTGGAACATGAAATGAATTCAACCATGATAGAATACAATAAATGAAAGAGCAAAAAAGAAATATAAGAAGAAACGTTTTATCCTGTGTAAGTAAACCCAGAGATTTCAAGGAACACTTGCTTTCTGTAGGAACTAAAATTAAATTACCTATTTGCCTGACACATTTAAATTTTGCTACAAATAGATGATAAAATAGTTGATAAAATCCCATCTAGGTGTCTGTCTTATAAAACATTTTAACTTACTGTACTATTCCAACAATGAGAAGCCAGCCATCTAGCAGCTCTTTCTGCCTTCGCAGCATCAAGATATAGTATGAATGGTACCACAGCTTTAGTCTAAACACTCGTAGTTTTGCTATTTTTTAAATTTAAAAATGCGCAGAACATAATTTCACATGTACTTCATCTATTGAAGCAAGCAGTAACTCATTCACTGAAATGAATTTCCAAGATATAATTGATCTAGACACTGAAACAAAGCTCAGGTTTAAAGAGATACTGTTTTTAACAATATTAGTCAGACTGAAATTTTTGTGTTGGTTGTGTGACCACCGGAAGCCTGGTACTTCAGATGGTATTAGTTTTGATAAGAGCTAACTAGACATCAGACCTAAATAATGAAACATGAAGAGACAGGCTTGGAACATGTAAATAGGAATGTCTGCAGAGATTCTCATGCAGCTGATTGTCTCTTGTTGATAAACAACTCATCTTAGAAAAACAGTGGATGAAGGAAAAATTTTTGCAGTATCACAACTAAATCAGCCTTGCAGTGTCAATATTTAAGGCCTATCCATAAAAAAACTAAAAGTTCTTTATTTCACTAATAATGTCACACATCAGAGAAGCTGTGCAGTTACACTTTGACAATTCAGATGTAAATCTTGGAATGTCTGTAAGTATTCATGACAAAGGCACATTTATCATTTAAAATAAAAGGACATGATTTCTTGACGTTCATATCAAAGACTAGTGATGGATGAGAGCACGCTAATCAAATGACTAGAAGGAACACAGATGCTTACCATTTTGATTAGGAGAGGGAAATGAAGACCTCTTTCCAAAATAAAGATATAAAGATCCATAAAGTATACACACATATATAAGTGTGTATAACACACTGTGCATGCACAGGAGCTGGATATGTTCTCTACAGAAATGCTACAAATGCGAACTAGCATGACTGCCAATTTACTTAAGGTCAGAAGAAGCACACAACACTGACTTTGATAAATTCCAGTTAATTGCTTATGAATTTATACATTCAGAAGCAATTTTAACTTTCTTCTATCAAAATTCAACAAGTAATAAAAGAGAATAATTTAAGCTTATTTTTTTGTAATTTGTTTCCTACTGCCTAAGTTCTAGTTTTAAATTATACTTCTGTAACATCATCCTTATGTAACTTAAAATTGCATAAAATCAATGTAAATATTACTGAAGATAAAAATGTAGACTGTTTAAGTGGGATGCAAGATTGCAAGATAAATGTGTAACTTCAGAGCCCAATTTTATTTTAAGTTTTTACGTTTTGATACTCAAGTCATCTTACTTCAGTGTCTTGCTTCATGTGTAAATTGTACCAAAATAATTACACATGCTTAGCAAGAACTAATAAACATCAAGAATTTTGCTTACTCAGCATGAGAGTCACAACCGTTGCCAGTGAGAGAGCCAAAAATTTGTTCAGTTTGTAGATCCATGTGCAGTGGGGCAAGGTCCCAGGAGGTTCAATAGTTTCACAAAGTGTTGTCAAATGATGATAACATGCAACTTCTTGAGATCCATGTTCCTCATTCTCCTTTAAGTTGGAAATAACTAAAGAAAATCCCTCTGATACTTTTCCATTAAAATTCTGCAATGAGTAAACAACTTTTTGATATCCTCAAGAAGGTACGCCACTCACTCTAGCTCTGAACAGAGAAAGAAAAGCCCCGTTGCTAACTGGAGACCTATTAATCAAACATACTTGTTTATACCTTGCTGTAGTTATGAAACACACAAAGAACTAGTAAAATGAAAATAAATCTAAAAAATGAGTCCCCATCATATACTTTTCAAGAATTTACAAGAAGGAACATTTTATAGTATCTACAAAAGTATGTAATTGAACAAAAACTGGTGGCACTGAGGCAGAGAAAATACATTTGAATTAAAAATACTCTTAATACAATAATGTATTTCTTATTGTTAAAGTAATTTTTACCTGACCAGAAATGCATTTGAAGTTAAGAATGATACAACGTAGTATCTAAAAAAATATACCAACACCAACAAGCATTTTGCTCTGCCACTCAGAAGCTTTGGTAAGATGTATCTGATGATGTGCTTAATGCAACTTATCCAAATGTCTTCACTGCCTCCATTAATGCAAAAGCAGTGTCCTAGGGAAGCAGATTCTTGTGCTCTGGAAACAGAAATCCATATTGCACAATTGCGCTGAATAAACAAACTGTAGGAAGTTTCAATGGATACATTTCAGCCTCATCTTCAATCAAAAGAAAGTGCCCTCACTCACAGAGGCTGAATGGAAATATGGTACACTGTAGTGACACTGTATTTCTTTGTGCCTAAGTCAAGATTTAGGCAAAAGGAATTTGTGCAACTGTGTGGAAATGTGATTGCTGTCCATTAACTGCCCAGGGACTACTGAATCTACTCATTTTGTACTTCAAGTTTCTCTTAGATTGTGCATTAACCTCAATAGTCTCATGCTTTTAAATGCTTTATTTACTGAGTTCTATATGTAATCAGCTACTGACATTATTTTTTTTTCTTATATTAGTACATTTATTTCTGTATTCTATACATAGTAATTTATCATTTAATATATTAAAGGCTGCTTAAGACAAACAAAATTCCTCCACCTCTTGGACCTTTTTTGAAAAATTTACTGGATGCTCAATATATATAATATTCAATAGCATGTGAGAATAATTTTTATGCAACTCTGATAGTTAGAAAGATAGATAACTCAATTATTAGATCATCTATCAAAATATTCAGATGTGTAAGAGGCTACTAAAAAGATTGATGACTGAGAAAGTCCACTGATTCTCTAGCCATCATATCCACACATTTGGCTAGACAACATTTTTCGCTGCCTTCACAAGCAAGCTTCATTACCCATCACTCCACTGAAAAGAGTTTATTATGAGGCTGCCATCTTGGCAAGACTATTATTTAGATGATAAATGTTGGGGGAAAAAGTGTGTCTAGATTTTTTTTTTAACATGAGCTTTTTGACAGATAAAACAAACAGCATCTACATTTCTAATTAACTTAAATTTGGCATATACAAATACAGGTCAGTAAAGCTATGATATGCTACTAGATTATCTTCTGTCTGAATCTTGCCCTTAATTTGCAAAATGTAAATTAACTAATTAGAAGAAAAGCAGCATTATTTGTGACAAAATGCTGCTTCTACTTTTTTTGCTTTGTGACATTTATGATCAACTGTAGTCCTTCATTCTAACTTCTAGTAGATGGATAATTATGCTCATACTCATTTATTAGGCTTTTAGCACTGTAACCCAAATGAAAACTTGAGATTTCTGAAGGTGAAGAAGGACAACTGTGACATGGAGCTAAATGACATACTTGCCAGTTTTACTTCATTCTCAATATACTGCTGTTAACATCTCACATGAATACAGGTATGAATATTTTCACTTTCAATATTCAAGTATCTGACTCAAAGGAAAGTCACTATTAGTACTTTTAAAATTTCCTTGAAATCTCTGTATCCCTTCTGTACATACTGGATAGTAATAATAATATAATTATGCTTTGTTCATTAGTACTATGAGTTAAATTTCACTTTATATGTCTAATACCCTCCTCAATTGTCATTTGAAATGCATTAGACTAGTACCTACAGAGTTACAAAAAGGGAGTTGATCATTCCTGAGTTTCAGCCCAGCAACTTGACCTTGTTAAATAACAAATATATGATATCATAGTTTACAGGAAGGAATTCTTTTTGCTTTGGCTTGGTTTTAACTATTAGTAGGTAGATAAAGAACCAACATTAAAAAATATATTGAAAATGTCAGATGTAAATGTCAATTAAAAATTACAAGGAATTCTGAAAGGTAAGGTCTGTGGGGGGTTGACATTCTTTGACATAGTGGAGTGTCTGCAACCAGGCCTTTGGCAAGAATAGCAGGATCTATGCTGTCAGCTCTTATCGTACATAAACTTAGATGCTTGTCTAATCTGAATGAGAAATACCAGGAAAACTGGAGCTGAAGCCTTGCAGTAATATGGAAGAAAGCTGAAAGTGCTCTATCTACACTACATGAATCCCTTGTGACATGAAAATATTTAAGACAGTACAGAAAAATATAAGGGAAAATGATGTAAACAATGCTATTTATTGCTTCATTTACTATTTTTTTTCAACTCGGGATATAACAATCTAGCAGTGAAAGAGGCTTACATAAGAGAAATAAAAGAGAATTAAAATTCCAGTTTCATGTCCGTATTAAATACAATATCTAAGGAGAACTATGTATGAAAATACTTACTTAATATCAATCATTCAAATATAAATGATAATATGAATAAAATATGATCTGTTCTTTCTTCGCCTTGACAAAAACTAGTTTTGATACAAAATCAAACAACCTACAATGCTCAGCAAAACAATTAACATTATAGCAATGCTATGCATAAGCCATGGTCTCACTGAAAATGTCTTCATTCCCTGTTATTCAACCACACTGTTGAAGAGAGCATGACTGGTAAAATCTAAAAACATTACTTAAGAGCTGGAGTAAAAAAATATATTTTTCACAAGCTACATGTTGATTTTTGTACTGTTCATGTGTCATTAAATAAAGAAAAAAGTAATTAATATCAAATGCTATTGGAAATAGGCTAAATGTATGTAGGACATTCGTGAAGTGCAGAGATATGCCTTTATGTGTGTGTGTATGTATCTATATTTGAATGTACACATGTATCTGTTTATCTTGCAAAAGAACACAGAATTTTATCATCTTCACAAAGTAAACTACTGCATGAGTAAACTAGTAGAAAATGGCACTGTTCACTGCTTTTGGTTTTCCTCTTGTCTATAAACAAATGTATCTTTCTCAATGCTATTAAGCTTAGCAAGCTGGCATAATAATTCACTTTGGAAAAGTTAATTAGTTTTGAAGAAAGTTAGAATATGAAGTCCTAAGTGGTAAAAATCACCATAAACTCTCCCCTCTATCTACATACATTTTTATTTAAGATTAATTCAGTAATTCAAGTGGAGGCAGAAGGAACAGAAAAATGAGCAAAGTGAAACCCAGCATGTGTGAAAATCTACAAGCATCCGATAGCTAAACAAACCCTAAGTCCCTCAGTGTTGCAGTAAGGTCAAAACCTTTCAGCATTGTACCAGTGTGTCAAAATATGTCAACAAACCATCATACTGCAAGAGGAAGAATGACCTTTCAGTTCTTTATGTTTGGGCTGCTTTGGATACTGTATGCATGAACAGTTTTCCTAGCCACTTGACAAATGTAACTCCCAAGGTTTCCTCCAAGTCAAGTTGTTACAATGGCTTTCAATTCACCAGTGCAATTTTTTAAACCATCTGCAATTGAAGAATACTGAACTTGTTAA
Source organism: Origma solitaria (assembly GCA_013397895.1). Lineage (NCBI taxonomy): Eukaryota > Metazoa > Chordata > Aves > Passeriformes > Acanthizidae > Origma > Origma solitaria. Next base: position 2,228,938 of record VZRL01005208.1, on the reverse strand, counting down.
TAGAACAGACACCCATAAACCCACAACAGATCTCCCTCTTACCCCACCACCTACAGTCAGACAACAATTATTACTTCAGCAGTCTGAGTAACCTGCCAAACCAATTTAAACAGATGAACAGCAAAAAAAAAAGTCGATAGCTCTGATGTCCTGATTCAGACTTTGCTCACATATAATTCATCCTTATAGTCAACTGTAAATGAATTTGAACAGAACACTCTTACAAGTCCTTGGAACACATTATCTGCATTTTAGAGTGAAATACAATCCTTTGCATCATTTCTGTTTGCACTTATCTGAAATAAATACCCTTTCTAAATCAGTGGGACTCTATGATAATTTTACTATGACTGATAGTCATGAACTGAAGTCTCAAGATCAGGCATAATGTACTAATTAACACCACATTGAATTATGAATTTAGGCTTCCAAAAAGTGTGATTACTATTTTAAAATTACTTATGGGTAACTTGCTTTTATTTATTCTTTCAAAAAGGCAGAAGCACAGGACTAACAACATTTAGAACACAAATGGCAAAAGGAACTCGGTACAGAGATGACTTACCATTTTTATTCAAAGAGAAGATGAAATGCTTTTTTTCACTATGTGAAATTGCCTTTAGTTTAATAACAGTGTCAAATATTACATTTTCCTATGGTCTTCCTTACATACAGTAAAGTTTCTTTAGCTAATAATGACGTCAAGCTTTCTCCTGGGACTCTCTAGAAATTACATTCCAGACTGTACATATGCCTTAGCCATGCTTGCAGAAGACAGAAAATGTAAATTGCTGTATTTGAGTTTATATCTTCTTACAGCAAGTCACTGACAGTGCACCCACTAATTACTGTTTGAACCATGTGTTGGTGATCCTTTGAAAACAGCAGTCATGCCTGTCAGCTCTGACTAACAGACTTTTACAGCTAGGACTCCAATTTTTAATTTAACTTAGAAGAAAGTTATAAAATCAGACACCATGGAGAAAAAAAAAGAAACAGCAACATTCATCTAAACACTAAAATACAACATGTTCATAGACCCCATTTTAGAGTGCGATCTGTGTAACTTCCTGTTCATGCTCTCCAAATTACCTTTGGTCACACTAACTATTCAACAGCTTTTATCCTCATGTTTACAAGAAATGCGCCAACGCAGAGCAGTGAAAAATGAAAAGTGTGGTATCTACTATACGTGCACAAATTATAGTTTGTGCATGTAGTTTTTTTTGTTTACCCAGTGGCAGTGTAAGCTATAGCCTGCTCAGTGGATGCCACTGCTCTGAAGGAACAAACATACTGAGGGAAGTATATGAATCACTTTATACTAAGTTTGTCCAGTATATAAATTGCTTTTTTTTCTAAAACATTACTGTGAAAAATCAGTCTGGGAATATGCAAGACCAAACTTGAGCTTTCTGGTTTCTTTATTATTAAAAAAATCTCAATATCTAAACAACATCTTAAATTGTAACTGTGCATCCCCCCTGACAAGGTACACGTTGTACATTTTTAATGTGAAGCTTAATTTCAAGATGAGGTTGCAGTGCACCACTGCAACTGAAAATCGCTTAACAATACCATTGATGTATGAGCCATAAAAAACCTTGCTAAGCTGTCCCTGCAGAACTCAGAGTAATAAAAAGGTGTTCTTCTGCACTGAGGTGAACAGACATGGTTGACTGCATCTAGGGAGCTGTTCTGTTAAAGGAGAAAGTGCCATTTCTTTCCTGTCAGTACAGACCAATTTAAGACACTCACAGATTTAGTTAGCACAAAGCATAGGATTTAACGAAATACACATATAACAGCAACCAAACCCCAGCTATGTTCAAAGCCTTCAGTCAGATTCTGAGCAGAATTCATCTTACATATGTGACAGTGAGAAAAGAACCCAAAAACTTTTCCAGTCTGACTCTTAATTTTTAGAGAAGCAATAAAAAGCTGAATAGAAAAGTTCTAAAGCCTTTCACTTTCATTCATTTCAAAGTATCTAGATATGTATTACTACCCACACCTAAGAGGTAACACTACAGATTTTCTCTTGAATTTCATTTCTGCTTTAAGTTCAACCAACAGGTCAGGTTTACAAAACCCTAAACTATCACTTGAGTGTTGTGTCATCTCTACTGTGAACCCATGCTTTTTCTCCAAATAATTTTTCTTTGAAGAGGAAGAGAGACACAAAGGTGTGGCGAATTGACAGAGAATCTGGTTCTCACTTGAGAACTCTGCACAGACTGATTAACTAATACAAAATTGATTCACAGTTTGTGCAGCCACACCTGTGTCCTTTCATATAGTTTCAGAGACCAACGAAAGTTAACTGTCTAACTTGCATGCAACCTAATCTGTCAACATGTGTTCATTAACCCAGCTGTCTTTATATTAGAGGCTACAGTAATTCAGAACTCATTTCAGAAGATGTGGCACTGTCATCTTGGCCAAGCAGTACCAAAATTAGAACTAACAGGATTTAGTCTTTAAAATATCCCACAGGAATCTGCCTAATTTCCATAATTAACCTAAATTTTGGATTTATGGTGTAACAAATCTTACTATGGAGAGTTCTAGTTTCCTTTATATGAATGTAAAATCACTGTATTTAACAATCAACCATTTTTGTAGTTGTTTTCAATACAAACAGCTATAACAGTAGATTTGGCAAAATCTCAAAACTACTTCCAAAATGTTTTATTGATCCACATATCATTCCAGTCTAGCTTTTGCAACATTAAAGATACTTGACTAACAGGTCAGTGAGAGATTTTATTCCATTTTTGAAGTTGAATTATTAATTTGTACATGTTAAAATTAAAAAGAAGTTAGCTACATCTTGGTTTCTTGATAAAAGTGTAAGACAAGTTTCCTTTGGAAATGTCAGACGCAAATGGTACACACTATTATCAAATGTTTTACACTAAAACATGGACAGACACTTAGTAACACAAAAAAAAGATAGATACAACTTTGCAAAGACAATTTTATTGTAAACAACAACTGGATCAGTTCCTTCATCCTACCTGTCTAGGCTACATTTACCCCACCTCAATTTAGTATCTTTATGCTCATGTTATCTGTTTCAAATTCACTTCTTGGAGCTGCTTTTCTCCGATACCATCACGGATCCCTTCAAATTTGTACTCAGAAAGTATTCCAGCCAGTATATCTAATGGCCTTCTCCCAACCTGAGCTACTCCATTTCCTTTACATGGATGTGCAGTTCAGTGCCATTTGCATCACAATCTTTCCTGCCATTCTCACCATTTGCCTAGATATTGTATATACTCAATTTTTTTTGATAAGTTTTATATTCTATGTTTCACAATTTATTTTCTACATATTTCCTATAGTATAATATCTTCATCCAACAATTGACAGACTTCCAAGGTTCCCATTACCTTGATTCAAGATTTCCAAGTCTCTGCTTTCTGGGATTGTGAAATAAGGTCCTTTTCATATCAATCAAGAATGTTGCTGCAGAGTATAATTTAGAATTTTGACGATGTTCTTATCAAGATCTGGTCCCCCTTTCTCTGCTGCCTTCTATTGAACCTGCTTTTAAAGTATTTCCAAGGCAATGCTAGCTATTTTCACATTCAGCTGAAATACTAACAGTACCAGACTAGTCTCTGATGTTGGCATACATCCCCTTTTTGTTGCACGTTCACACTCTTGGGCCATGTTCTCCACTATCCTTCTGACGGTCTCTTGTGCACACTGAGAAGACTTCTAAATTTATGCTTTAAAAAATCCTTTATTAAGACTTTAATTTACCCCACTCACTATCTTGCTTAGGGTTCTACCACGTACAAAAATGGCATTGAAGATGAAGCACTGTGTTTAGTATTTTTTTTGGAAAAAGTCCTCCAGTGAGGAGGTGTCCAGTACCATGGGAAGATTTATAAATATACACAATAGTTACTTTTAGAATAATAAAGAAGTATTTCAACCATATTTGAAAGAAAATACCTTTATACCAATGCCCTCAACATGCTACAAAATTCTGTCTAGCACTATTTATTTCCCTCCTAACATTCCTGCAAAGACTTACTACATTTTCAACTTGAAGATTATTGCAATTATTCCTTCAAATGTAAACAATACACAGAAGAAATACTTTATTTTAAAAAAACACAGTGAAACAGTACAGTCCTACTTAAAATGGCAATGACCAGAAAAGTCCTTATACACAAAACCAATTTGACTAGATTGTGAATATTTTTTTTAAAAAAAATTGTCACCTTGTACGTATTCCAAAACAGTACAGCAAAATCTTCTTTCAAAGTCAGTTACCAAAAAAATTGACATACAACTTCTGTACCAAAATAACTTACTCTGACATCTAGCATCACTGTAAAACCACCATATATATCTGCTGCATGTTAAAAATTAAGATCTCAATTTTTCACAAATACTTTAGCACACCAACTTGAAATGCCAATTAATGATATTCAAAATGCCAGATTGGTAACATGTATTTTGTTGACATGACCTAATACAAGAGAGAGTCAGTAGTGTTTTATCCAATAACTTCTTTTTAAAATGAAATCCTATTTATCTATAAGGAAAAATAATAGAAATTTACCTGTTCCAGTAGCTCCAAAACTGGTCCTGCAAGTAGGCTTGGTGGCTACTTTCATCACCAAATGAGGCTTTGCTTTCAATCCAGTGAATTATGTGTCCTTCTACAGCTAGGGTGACAGCAGAAAATAAACTGAACTCTGAAAATCACACTCAACAGCCTGTAAGACTCTGTTTGGGAACATTCTATTTACTTCATAATCTACCACATAATTCATGCTTGCAACAGAGATACAGATTTGTAAAAATTACCTTTCAAATATATACACAGCGCATTTAAAAAAACATACCAGAAAATACTTTTAACAGACAACCACATCAATTTCAGTTTAATTATGTCCTGTTCCAGATATCTGCCTTTAACACAAACAGAATGTAAAGGACATTAGACTAAGAAAGAGTTTTATTCTTCTACTACCCTTTGCTGGAAGGCAGTTGTCAGGTAAGGAATTGGAAACTTCTGCTGAATCACAAGAACAGTTAGCGAAGCTACTAAAGACAGACGCTTGCCACCAATCCAGAATGGAAGGTGTAAGAAAGGGAAGGAAGTTTATCCTGGACATGTCTCCTCCATTCTTTTGCAAAACTAGTAATGTTTCACTAGAAAGAAGTCAGGAATAAGAAGGCTTATGTGACAAAAAGTGATTTTGAATTTCTGTTTCCTTCATTGCTTTGGTATTTGCTTTGGTTCATGTCTTTCCTCATTTCTTGCAGGAGTGAATTACTGATATTTATAAAATCATTATTTTTTTGGCAAAGGAATGTCGTCTCTGAAGTCAACAACATAATTTTGCAGAAGAAATCATAAGCATCACTCTAAGAGACCATTCTTTCTCCAAAAAGGTGTTGTCAGGTATCATTGTTAAGATCTTTAAAAATGTTTCCTTTATTTTGAGTTATCTACAGTACCCTCAGCCATGATGCCTTAGCCTAAATTTGACTTGGAATGAGGTTTTCAAAGAACATGCAAATCCATAACAAAAATACAGAACGATTACAAGAGGCTATGGCAGCAAATGACTGACCATAGACTGCAAAATTACTCAAAGACATCTGGGTAAAAAACTCATGAAGTTACCACACTAAGCATTATGTGTCACCACTACCCTGCTATCAGTAACCCAGTTAACTTGTGTACATCCTTTCCCCACCCCCAATACCTTTAGACCCCAGGAGGTATAATAGCTGAGGTACAAGCAGCTCAGAAGCAATTACTAAGAAATATTTGCCTTTCTTAGGTATGTACTGAGTAGTGAAGAAGAGAATCCAAGCACTGCCACACATTAGTTCAGATCAGACAACAGGTAGGAAATTATTTCCTCTAAGTCTCAGGTGATTATAAAAATTTGAAACAAGCAATGCAGTATTACTATTTGAATTTTTTGAGACAAATCTATGCAAACAAATTAATTTAACCTTCTTTCTAACAAGGTAATATTACAAAAAGAATTCTTTTGGGTTTTTCCCAGTTTCCCTTCTCAAGAATTAAAAAAAAATTAGTTCCATCTAGTTGCTTTTCTAGTTTCCTTTTAATCAGGCTCTTGAATAGGTGGGAAATAATCTCATGTTTCTAATATAGAAGTGGGTACCTTAAGACCAAGTATGTACTGTGTTTATTGTGGTCCACATAGCTGGGGAATCGTACTAATGTGTATAACTTTCTGAATGGCAGGTGGTAAAGGCTCTTTTCAGCAGTGTCCAGTGACAGGACCAGAAGCAATGGGTACAAACTGAAACACAGGAGCTGCCACCAGAACATCAGCAACCACTTTTTCACTGTGAGGGTGCTGGAGCATTAGGCACACGCTGCCTAGAAAGGTTATTCTCCCTCCTTGTTGATATTCAACAGTGGTCACATGGCCTCAAGACCAGAAAAGGTAGATGAACTTTAACATGACTTTTATACTTACTTTTATTCCTCATTCTTTCTTGCTATTCAGACTTTTAAAAAACAGTAAAGAACTGCAGAGTTGTATCTGGATGCAAAATGATGGCAAAAGAATAATTGCACTATGACAAACCTTTATGCAAGGTCCTCTAGGTGTAATGCTAATGCTCTTAAGACTACTTTGAACTGATTTGTCTAGAAGTAAAGACCATTATAGGTATATCAGAGTTTAGTTCAGAAAGACAGTGCATAGAATACATTAGAGGGAGCAGGGATTTTGGGATTCCTATTGTTGCTTTTTTTTTTGCTTTTTTGATAATGAGATAAAAGCATGCAGAGACTAAAGAGGAAACACTGGGTAACACTAATCAGGATCAAATCTCTCTGACTCAAACTAGAAGTTCTTAAAATTACTGGGTAACTCCTGAAGAGACTTATTTGCAGTATCCTGGAATATGCTTCACTTAAGTAGCCATAATATTTTAGCATGAACACTTCTACACAAAATAATAAAAATTCTCTAGAAAGACTTACCTACTGGCACTTCTAAAATAAAGTCTGGTGTTTTGTCATAACCCTTTGCACGAAGCTGATCTTCAGCTGTACATAGAAAATAAGAACTACTGTTTATAAAACCATTCCATTAAGTAGACAGCAGCATAATTAATTTTATTTTAAATAAGAGTGCAAGAATTACTAATGCAGTCATACATATCTTTCTTATGCATGCAATGCTGTGTCAGATTAAATGAACCTTTGTAGAAAACCTGAAGCATGGATATAAAAATGCTTCTTTGTCATCCCTGCATTTTTATGTCTTCATTATAAACATCATTAATTCAAGCTGTCATACAGTATTTTACAACCTCCAAATATTCAAAATAAAGAGGTATATTCACTGATTGAAAGAAGAGTCTCTCCACCTTCGGATGTGCTAAGATTAATCCTACCAACACCACAAATGTAGATATACTGTAGCTGCTGCCTTGGTTTTATTTTTAATGGTAACATAAAGTAATTTAAAAAAAAAAAAGGCAAGAAAAACCTTGTCTCCCAGAAATTTATTAAAGTAGATAAGAGCCATAATTTTAGTTTATCTTGCATTCTGGATTCTGTAGAATTTATCCAATTTCTGAACATAAAAAGATTTAGATATTCTGCTAACATTAAATCTGCAACTCTATTGCTTACAGATATTAGAGCTGAGTATTTCAAGAAATAATAATGAGTGAGCAAGGTAAAACTGCAAAAGGCAAAAGATACTCCCTTTAAAAAAAAAGGAAAAAGAAAAAGAAAGAAAAAGAAGCCCAAGCCACCCCCTAATATTTTTAAACTATTGTCCTTGATTTCTGATACCATTACATTGGTATTTCTGAAACACCATTTCCCCATTAGAATTTGGAGTGACCTGGTCATTCAATTCCAGGCATGGCTTTCTGTCTTCACCCAAGCTCAACTAATGGCACTACCTAGTAACAAGTAAGGCTGTGTAGCCCCTTAACACCTACTGGGCTGTTGACATTGTCATGCATCCCATTCGCCTTTCTACATCACCTTTGATTAAAATTAATGGTCCATTCTCACTGTTGGGTAGCTTATTTCCAATCCATTTATCAGGTTAGGACAGTAGTTTCATGGCCAATGTTCAGAACTCAGTTTTTGAATACTTTGTGCAAATCCTGAAAGGTCAGCAGTTTGAGTCCAAGTAACATTTTAATGACAAGAAAAACATACAAACTTAGAAACCAAAATATTGTAAAAGTGCCAAAAGCAAACTCTCCCATTCTTTTTCATTGAAGAATGTAAGTCTGAAGTATTTTTTTATATAGTGAACCAATTCCGAAAGTGGGACAGAAGTAAATTTGGAAAACTGAACATTCATGTCAGTGTAAATTGCAATAGCTCTTTATTCTTTTTGAGTGTTACTATTTTTTTTTAAAATTTTGAGAGCACATCTTCACTATAAACAGACTATGTTGTAAATAGAAATCTTTGCAATGTGATGCTTCATTATATCACCTGATCCGATCATAAAAAACATTTCTAGGATTTGGAGACAGATTTGGTTTTTGGCTGATTTTTTAAATTTAGATTGTCATGTATTCAGAAAAATGATGTTAAGATTAAGAGGGCTCTCATTTAACAGAACCTATAAATAGAGAGTTAAACGCCATAACATAAAAATGAATTAATATTCTATGTAATCTTTTAATTAAAAAAAAAACAACAACAGTTTTACCCAAATGTAGTTAATTGTAACCTGCTCTTAATTCTTTAAAACAATCTAGGATAGACAATAGGATATGCCAGCTGAAATTTTGTTCATTTAAGAGCAATAGCAATGGAAAGGTCAGTCTTTTCTTCAACATCTAACAAATGCTAGTACCACAAAATATGAGAAATGCACCTTAAAAAACTAACCGGAACCAAAATAGATGTAAACACGTATTTGCATAGGTCAACGTGGCAGCATGGAATCTGCATCAGCATTACATTTAATATTCTTCAGCAGATTATTTTTTCAAGGGTGCCTGATTACTTCTAAAATCTTTCAATACTAATTCATGGGTCAAAACAGAACATGTTTTTTGTTTTAAAACTGTTTCTGAATGCCTTTATGTGGTTTCTCCTAATATTTTGTACTGTGATTAACATTGGAAAACATATTAAAAACCATGTTTATTATTGATGTGTTTATCACGTGCAGGAACATAACTTTGTATTACTATTTCTCCAAGTGTTTTGAAGCTTTATAACTATGGGAAAAAAATCTGGGGAAACTCTCCATAATCACCATAAAATTTTTGTTTTAAACCATCATCCCCTCAAAAAGAAGTTCTAACTTTTCAGCCCAGGTATGTTTCACATTGGTCAGAAACTACTGATCCAGCACCTCGAAAGATTTTTAGCTCTAGCATGGAATAAGAGTATAATTTAATAACTGCTTGAAAGCCAACCCACAGCAGTTTTGACAGTTACATTTATGAATCCTCAGATTCGAAAATTATGTGGAAACAGCCCTAATAAGTAGTTTGTCAATAGATACCCCATTAATTTAGATTTCCAACAAAATTGCAGTTTCATCTTTACCATAATGCCACACTCAGTCATAACCCTTTACCACATCATGGTTCTTATACTAGCCTTCTTCTGTTGGTGCATGAATGAGCCACAACTGTAAATTTAAGATTACAACAGAAAACACTGATCAGATTTTATGATTTATATCCAAGCTACTACTGGTGAGAACCAAAGGAGAATAAAGTTCAATACCTCCCCATATACTCAAAAGTTTTCCTAATATATTTGTGGCAAAAATTTAAAAAAAAAAATCCTATAAAGAACCTAGGAATTCCTGGCATTTCAGCATGGCGTGTGAAGCTCTGAGTCTGTTTTGACAGAATGCTTCTATTGATCACTTTAATCTCAAGCCAAGTGATAAAGACTTGAGAACTGTGTTTTTGCTGAAGAGAGGACATGGTATATAATGCTCTTCTCATGAACAGTGGATTAATAAAATGTAACCCCCGTTAGTGCGTATAGGTTTCCAATCAATTCCAGAGTGAGTCCGAAGGTGTTACTTTTGATCTGTAGGCTTTGAAAGCTAACTGCTCTAGGAACAGACAAATTCTGTCCTGAACCTGAAAAGCTGCTTCATGCTCTAAGGCTACACTGGGACACTCCATATTCACTGTGTCCTTTGATTGTACTTTCTTCTCCTGTACTAGACTCTCTGTTGCCCAGGTGAACACATTTGATACAAACGCCCTGACTATTCTTGAAGAAAAGTACAGTGGAGTAGTTCACTAATATGGGAACTGCAAAAATTCTGTTTCTTTAATATGTGTTAAACAGTAATGAAATTACAAGTCATAAGCCATGTAAATCACAAGCCATATTCAAAACTGGAATGAAGTATTACACAACAAAGCCTGAATTTGTCCACCTATGGGAAATACTATCATCTCTTCTGTTCTCCTGATGTTTTCTTCACGCAGTTTTGGAAACAGTTTTTCAGAAAGGAAAGGTATTGCAAGGGACTCAGTAGGGCTCATCTTCCAGATACTTATGGAAAGGTTTTTTAAAAAAAACAAACAACCCAAAACCAAAACACATCCAGAACCAGATCACAGACATAATAAATACAAATGCTTCACCTACCTTAACAATACTTCACTATACATAAAATGTGAATAATAAATTAAGCTCTCTCATTTCTATCCTCATATTCTAATAAGTTAACCCATTCTAGATGTTTTAATTTGACAGCACAGAATTCTTGGAGCTAATTTCTAAAGACAAAATTGACGCTTATCCAAGATCATGAAACACTAAAATTTGAATCTGATTTGTATACTGCATAAGCTTACACAAGCCAAATAAAATCATAGTTGTTGGGTTGAGGATACTTTAGTGAGTCACCTAGTCCATTCCCTTGTATCGTGACAGGATTGATTTCATTACCACCTTTGATAGATGAGTGTCAAATCTAGCCTTGAATTTTTCATTGAAGATGATTCCATAACCTTCCCTGGCAGTTTGTTTTATACTTATTGTTCCTTGAACTGCTGCTTGGTATTTTAACTCAACACCATCTCTGCAATTACAGCTTAAACCTATTACCTGTATCTATGCTCTCAGAGTCAAGTAGGAAAATCTACCTCTTCATATTTTCATAGCGTCATTTGCAAGCTTGCATCATGTCCTTTTTTCATTTTTCTCTGAAATAAAAGAGCGCACTAACTCTGCTCTTTAATCATATGGACAAATCTTTTAAAAAGCTTAATAACGCTTTCCAACTTCTTAAATTTTTTTAAGGTTTCCAAAATCTTAACCTAATATAACTTCAGGAGAGATCATGACTCCAGGTAAACACAGCAAAATTCCCTGTTCACACAAATTTAGTACAATGGTCAACAATTAACGAAAGAGAGCATTTCACTTTGCTGTCATCTCATCACATAAGCAATCCAAGATTTAAGAAGTCATTGTTTACAATCATATTAAGAGAAAGGATGCCTTAAACACCAGTCTTTGTTTCAATGTCACTCATGTAAAAGGAACATATTGCAGGCTAAAAGAAAAAAATGAAAGTAACTTCCTAACTAATTAATCCTTAAAATAACTTTAAAAATAGGGAGTGTAAAAAAAGAGTACTTGCATTGATTGGGAAGCAGGGGGCAAAAATTCAGCAGAAACTGCACAACAAAGTAAATGAGTGAATCTTTTAGCAGTTCTTTAATACATAAAGCATTCTGAAGCTAATATTTCTTATGCTTCTTCCTAAATCTCATAAGGCCTAGATTATGGCTAATATCTCATGACACCAAAAGTAATACTGCAGCAGATATTAAAGCATTTTTTTCAGCTACTTATTCTATAAAATATTAATTGCAAGCCTGTGCATGTGCTGTATATATAGGGTATTAGGTAACTGAGTTCCTGCTCAGCTCTAAATCAATAAAAGATAACATGTACAGCATCAATCATTTTTCACTCTTCCTTTACGACCTAATATAGGGAGCATTTGGGCTGATTTTTGTCTTAGGTAAACAGTCAACAACATCTTTGAAGTTAAGAATTCACTGACTAGCCTCTACTACAGATTCTTACCTATGAAGGAGAGATTTTTTCCCAAAAGCATTTCTCGCAGCAAGACTTCATGCTCATGACCAATAGCGCTGACAGCTTTAGGTTAAGGAATGGAAGATTACTTTGGAAAAGAAGCAACGTCATAAAAACATCATAGGTAAAGTAATTAATCATAGAATTTACTGGCCTTCATCTGCATTTCAGAAGTGATCAGTGATTTGAACTCTAAGTTTTGAAAATCCTTACAGGGATTTTCAGAAGCATACATAATTTGTGAAAATCAGACTATTGTATAAACAGCATACATTTTACAGAATTAAGACACATTTGAACATATTTATTCAGTAAAATTAAGGGCAGTATTTCCATTTTTTCTTTATTCTCCTTCTAAATATAAAAGGAAGTGTGATCTTAAAACATGCAGTTAAATACCTTTAAAGTTGCTCTTTACTGACTAGTATACCAATTTTCCAATCGAGCAAAGGATGAAACAAACTGTTCTTCTTTCTTTATATTCTGGAATTGATAGGTACTACACTCATCTGAAAAATCCTACTGTAGAAAAACATCCTTTTAACTGAATTTTCAGAAGCGTGAACTAATGTCAGGGAAGGATGAAAGCATATTTTATGGTAGAGTCCTTTTCACTTCACTGACAGCCTGTTGATCCAATGTGCTATTCCTAGCAATACGTAAAAAAGTCACCACATTAAATATTTTTAATATATTCTCTTGGAGGTCAAAGTTCTATTCTGGAAGCTTTTAAGAAGAATCCTATGGAACAAGATGACAAAAGATCTTATGTTAAAAGCAGTTAAGTTTCAAATTCTGTTTAGAATAACTTCTGAAAACTTAAACCATAGATCACTTTACCATTACAGTAAATTACTTAAATTATATGAACACTTTATGCTGAACAGCAAAAAAAAAAAAATTCTATGGAATCATTTAATATGTACATATAGCTTATATCAATTGAAATGATGTATTATATTAAACTCTACTAGCAGTTTCAGAATAAAGGGGACAAATGAAGAATGGCAAAAAGGTAAGAAAAATACTGCAAAGAGAATTTATAATGCACCATAAGCAGAAACACTTAGTCTATAATAATACCTGTTATTGATGTATGGCAATGACCATGGGGCAAAACTTGTAAATAACCTCACAACCCATTTTCTACTCATGCAATCTAGCAGCCTAGTTTCCCGTAAGCATCTGAACTATTACTGAAAAATAGCCTCTTGGCATTTACAAAGAGGTTGACTTCATACTTTAGTCCATGCATATACAATTAGATAGTTATATTTAAAATCAATGTGCAATCCTTCAGAAGACATTATGCTTTTAAAACCTTAACTATAAATTGATTTTTAACTATTTTATACACCTCAAAATTAACATCTAATTCAGCAACATACTTGCAGTAATGCACTCGCATAGCTTAGTATTAAACTTTTCTGGCCGAAAATAGAATTGAAAAACTCCTCATTACTCTCATCGATGTCAATGCATGTTCAACAACTCATGTGAGCCAGAATCTGAAGAGGATATAGAAGTCTTTTCTAGACTGCAGGCGAATTAGTTTTAAAAATGGTCCATAATTCTACATATGTGTCTTTATTACTTTTGAACAAGATGCTTTCAGAAGACTACAGCCAGATTGCTCGCTCACAAAGTACTAATCTTAAAATTCTGGATATGAAAATTAGTGATCAGCAACCCTTTAAAACATGTTGTTTATTAGATTAATCCACTTTCAGAGAGCTTTGTTTAATCTTGAAGATAATCTCAATGAATATTTAAAATTACAATCAAAAGCACAAAATGCAAAGACAATTAGAACTCTATCCTGCTGCTGTTAAAGTTAATGGGAGCAGGGCTGAGGCTGTAGTAGACACCAGACAAGTGTTTTGAGTGGAAAGAATATATTTTTAAGGAGTGACAATCACATGAATCACAACTACAAGTACTGTTTTTCATTTATAACTAAACATCACTATAGCTTTCCTATCCTGTATCTGTACAGTGAAATCAAGATCTTCCCCCAAACTGCATAGAGAGATTCATGCAAGGATTCTCTAGGACTTGGGAGGGAAGAGCCTTACTAGCCTGCTCAGTGACAGCAGGCCATGATTTTGAAATTGTTGTTTTGACTGCAAACTGAAACAGAAGATCTACTCCTGCCAGACTTTATTAAAATGGATTTGGGTTCTCAGTGATCATTCCTAACAAATTCTAATCTTAGTCAGGAATACTCAGTGCCATGTGGAGCTCCCTCAGTGTACTCACTGTATACTGAGGCTAATTAACTATTTCAACACTACCAAAAAAAAATCCCTGAGAATTCAGGATATATAGAGTTTTTACTACAGCTAGTATAATCTCCTTTAAGGAGAAAATAAAAGAAGAGCACTGGAATGTCAGATAGGAATTTAAAAATACTAATCAGTCAATCACACCTGAACTGCACTTAAAAAATTTCAATTAGAACTCATATTTATAACAAAGCAAAGCCATAATGTTGAACACTACCTATAAAACGTATTAATTTAATCACAAAACAGCTGAGATTGGAAGGAATCTCCAGAGATCATCTAGTCCAACTCCACCAAAGCACGGTCACCTAATCTTAAGAGAAAACCAGACATGCATTTTAACTAATCAAAACCAAAGAGGTTCAATCAGGCATATGCATGTGTAACCACCGAACTGACATGTTCCCATGGTCCATCTGATTTTTGTTAGTGCAAGAGAAAGATCTGCAGTGACCCTCTAGCTGATTGAATGTAAAAGAGAGGAGTATGAAACGTGTTTTGTGAAGCAGAACTTTATGTCAGGTTAAAGCTAGACACATCTCTTCCACACAGTCTAAGCTCGTCAATCGTGCACCTAAAATTTTATGGCAAAGGATACTGTTTGATGCAGTCCACCAGTGGTCCATAACAACAGTCATTCACAGTACACTGCAGACAAATAAGAGAAGTAGTATACTGATGGGCAACTACAAAACCATTACAGTTAAAGACTATCTTAAAAACAGTAATTACTTTTCCTCAAAAAGGCTATCAGATGCTGTTCAGATTTAATCACAGAAAACAAAAACTGCATGCTTTTATTCACTATAAAAGCAAGCTATTAAAAAGTGAAATGCTCCCCTCACAAATATTGCACTGCCATTTATGGTGCACTCTGACCTCACTGATAGTTCACGATGACAGTAATTAAATGAGGTTTAAAATCTTTTACTCTGCTAGGCAGATAACTGAATTGCCACGGGAAAAAAAACCAACAAACCAAACTAAACAAGTGCGATTAATACCTGATAGACTTGATTGGCTAGAATTCCATCTGGAATCTGAGAAGGGTCCCGTAGCATACTATTTATAAGAGTTTTGGAGGCTAGAAAAATAAAAATAAAATACAATAAACTTGTAGCTCAGTTATCTACTTGGCAAGAGTAGAGAGACACTTTTCTAATGAAAACATTGTTGATATTAATAATTTTGAAAATTATCCACCCAGCAACTACAAACTTACAAATTCATAACTACTTACCCATTCTGATACAATTAACTCTAAAGTCTTGAAATGCCAAAGGATTTTATTAGCACAAGGTGAAAGCAGGCCTTTATTTACTTAGTTTCACTGGACAGTTTGTGCTTCAGAAGCATCATGCAGTTTCTAAGGAAACTGTTTAACACACAGCAAGTGTAACTCAAAATAACCTTCATATCCCATTAGAACTTTAGGAAGAAGATATGTAAAAATTCAAAACAGCCTTTAAAAAGCATTTTAAAGACTTCATGATTCCGATTTATTAGTTTTCAAATTTAAGTATTTACTTATTCAGTGTTGACACATTTTTCTGACTGCATTTAAGAGCTGGGAAAAGGCTTTCTTTACCTTTTTCAAATGTATAAATGTAAGTCAAAAGATATGAGAAGTTAATTTAGGACTACCTATCATTTTTTTACACAAAACCACCACACTGATACTGATACTAAAATGGAAAAATAACATAAAACAGGAGATACCCTTTAGTTTATTTTCAAATACAGTCTTTTGCAATCCATGGCATTGTTTTCGCTCCATGCGCTTAGTCTGGGTAGTTGCAAATACCAGTCAATTACTGATAGTAGTAAGAAGACTTTATTCTAGAAAAATACTTTGTAGATACATCAAATGTTTCATTTTACCATTCCCCAGAGAAAAGTCAACACTGCTGCGCAAGCTCCCTCTGTCCTGGGAACAACCTCTGATGGAGCTCAGCTGGTGGTGCATTTATACCATTGAATCCTCAAGTGCAGATCACATTTAAGACTAGCAAGGTTCCCCACTTTGCCAAAGATTTCCTGTGCAACTTCAGAGTAATTCCTTTCACCTGTGTGTACTTCAGTCCTGTAAACAAAATGAAAACCTACTCTTCCTGTTCTTCATCTGTTTTGCCCCAACTCAGAGGCAAAGTTTTGCCATGGTCTTCTGTAACTGCATCAAAAGACTGAGATGACACTGTGAAAACGATTCACTGAGCCTGTGACGTGAAGGGATCTACCAAATAAGTAGCAATGCTACTTATTAATGGATATGCGTAAATACTTTGCTGAAAGTAAAGGAGACTGGCCTTATAATCTTCTCCCCAAGTTATCTCTTAAAAGCATCACATTCAGGTGAACATAGTATTTGCAATAAAATAATTTATTTCAAAAATTATACCACACGAGGCAAAGGAATACGAACCCCCAAATGAGTTTAAAGGCTTTGCAAGAGCTACAAAGAGTTATCATCACAGGCAGGAGCAAAAGTTCGTGCAAATATTTTTAGAGAGAATGATTTCCACTAAGCAAAAACACTTCCAGAAGCAACAGGCCACATTACATCTATGTATCTTATTAATCTCATATGAAATAAACATTACTTTTATAGGTTAATATGAAGAATGAATAGGCATTTGTACACTGTAAAAAATACATGTTTTACTTAGCATAAGAAGTTTGAAAATGTGAAACAAAAGGTGGTGTGCGTATTTACATTACTAACACTAAAAATTAAAACAATAGTTTTTTAGTTGGTTGGAATAATACACAAGTAACAGTTTGCCAACAGAGAGGTTGATAGAAAGGTAGAATAATGAAGTCCAACAGAGAATTCGCTGCTTCGAAGGGCTACTGATCTAGATATTATGATT
This sequence comes from Origma solitaria, assembly GCA_013397895.1. Taxonomy (NCBI): domain Eukaryota; kingdom Metazoa; phylum Chordata; class Aves; order Passeriformes; family Acanthizidae; genus Origma; species Origma solitaria. The sequence continues at coordinate 2,211,689 of VZRL01005208.1, read as the reverse complement.
TGATTTTGAAAAATTAGGTGGTTTTATGACTGATCAAACTCCAGAAAAACATTACAGATTTACATTCCGAAAATGTTTAACTGGACACTATTTTGAGTAACGAGCTACAGGTACAAAATAAATTTCCTCTCTTTCTGGTTACCAGCTGTTCTATTCTTTAACTCTATCAGAATAATAATGAATTGACCTACTGATTTTTATATTAGGCTGATGTTACAT
>VZRL01005208.1:2198970-2206470 GCA_013397895.1 Origma solitaria | reverse complement strand
TATTTAAATATGTCAAACTCAGATTACAGTCCTGAAGGTGAATCTAAGTAAACTGGCACCAACTGAAAAACTGCAGCTACACATAGCTGCAAGCTTCAGGTCAAACACATGATGGCCTTGCATATGTATTTTCAGGGCTGGGTTCTCATTTAATTTAAGGAAAGAAAAGCAAAGAAATTTCAGAGAAAAGGCTAAATGAATACGTGCTTCAATAGCAGATTGAGAAAAAGGACTTTATAGTGAAATGCATGCCTCTTCATTCTGTCTACTGAATTGTTTTATGAACCTGAAAAGAAACATAAAATTAAATGTAAGTCAAGCAAATCTTGATACAGAATACAGTTCTCTCATGTTAGATAAGCTGAGGAAAGCACTTGAGAAGAAAGAGAATCAGCCCTGAAGAAGGAAGAAGAAAGTTCTTAAGAAAACCAAGAGGAATTCTGATTTGGGGACTTGGGATAGGCAAGAAATTCTACAGTCTTGTAAACATAATTAGGATTGTTAACCTAAGGATTCAAAATTATTTTTAAAAGCTGTTTCTATTTCTTCAATTTTCAGTTGTTCCTAGCTTTCCTAAAGAAAACAATAGGGGATAGACAGAGTTGCATTTCCCAAAGATACTTCAGAGTGCAACTCCAAGTGTAAATTTAATCTGAATTATGGGATTTCATTGCTCAAAAGGTGAAGAAACTGGGAATTAGCGTTTGGAGGTTACATCTTCAGAGACACTAGCGTCCAAGAGAGAAAATATTCCCAAATCATAGTATCCAGTATTGCATGGTAGAAGAAATAGGTTACTTATTCTTACATTTTACTAGTCTCTAAATTGGCTGAAACAAGCCTGTGCGTTCCCCAAGAATTGATTTTAATTAGGCTGAATAAGAAGAAATGGACTTGGAAATATTATCAAACTCCGCATAACTCATAACTCCTGCTTAGACTCACATGGAACTACTACTTTAATTTCTGTCATCCCATCTCAAAAAGGTCCACCAGAAAAACTAGGGGTTCAAAGACAGAAAAGAAACGGTAGTGGCCTAAAGAAGCATAAAATTTGGGAAATAAAAATTTATTTTAGAAGACACAAAAAAAAAGGGATACAAAAAAAAAGACAATGCCTGCTTACCATTTCTGTGAATGTCAGAACACCCACGGGCATTCAAGTTATTCTGAAGAAAGCATTTAGATTTAAACCTTTTTTCTAAGCAAAGACACATTTACGAAACTCATAGCCACAAAACATCAGGGCTAAAGATGTCACAGGATTCAAAAATGCTGGATATTTAGCATTGTGAGTATTCAAAACAAAAAGAAAACCAAGCAATTCTCAAAAAAAGGATCAGCATTCTAGAAGTGACACAAAACAAAAGCTAGTACTTGTTTCAAGAGCTTCTTTGGGAGACAAAAGCTCGGTAAAGGTTATCTGTAAGTGCGTGATGGGGGCAGAGTTGGGAGAAACATCATTTCAGTCAGTTTTTTAAAACCTATCATGACTGGTCGCTCATTCACTACCACACCAGCAGGATCAAGGAGAGAATTGGAACGGTAAAAGTGAGAAAACTCAGGGGTTGAGATGAAGACAGTTTAATATCCAAAGCAAAGGCCACACACACAAGGAATGCAAAATAAAGAAATAATTCAGTGTTTCCCATGGACAGGCAGGTGTTCAGCATCTCCATGAGAGCAGAGCCCCTATCATGGGTAATGGTGACTTGGGAAGACAAACACCATCACTCCAAATGTCCCCCTTTTTCTGCTTCTTCCTCTCACTTTACACACTGAACATAAATAATGTCACATGGTCTGGAATATCGCTTTGGTCAGTTGGGGTCCCCTGTCCCAGCTGTGTCTCCTCCCAGTCTCCTCACCAGCCTGGCAGTAGAAACAGAAAAGGCCTTGGCTCTGTGTAAGCCTTGCTCAGCAATAAAAAAAAAAAAAAGAAATCTCTATATTATCAACTCTGTTAAGCACAAATCCAAAACACTGTGAAAAATGTTAATCCTACCCCAGCCAAAGACAGCACACACAGTAAACCAAACACCTTCTCCTTCAGAGAACAGAAGAGAAAAACAAGAGATGTAGCCATGCAGCTTAAGACACTACTGGAAGGCACTCAGATATTGTAGAATATATGGAGGATAGCTCCTATATAGAATGGATAATAAAGTAAATTGCATTATAAAACAAAGAAAATTTTTTTTAACCACCACAAATAGGGCTGTAACCCACGAAGAATTTTTTGGGAGAGGTATCACAAATTTTGTGTACATGAAGAACAGATCAAAGTCAAATAACAATTCCTTTAAAAGAGTAAGTAATCAGTAAAATAACATGTACACTATATGGACTGGAAACATATTCCCCATCTCACTGGAGAAAAAAATTGGGATAAATTTTAATTTCTAATTAACAAAAAGTATTATAACCCATTTATTAAATATGTTTTCAATAGCTCTATTGTGAACTAAGGTCAAAATACAATTCTAAATTCTCAAGCTATGACGTAAGACTAGCTTTATTGATCTTCTGCATGACTTAGACTTCTCAATCATTATTTTGACAGTTTTATCATACTGTAATAGACTTCCTTTTAGATAATTACAGTAACTATGTTCAATTTCAATCTTCTGTAGGACTTTTCCTCTAGATAATCACATCTAGATCTTCTTTCTTTCTTTTGTCATACATATACAATAAACTTTCAATAATAGTCCTAATTATTTTAACAGTGTAATTTTAAGGCTTACCAAAACAAGGTCAAGAGTCAGCTAGACAAGCAAACCTTCATCCTTGAAATCTCTCACAAAATTAATTTTATAAGTACTGTATACTGACTTTAGCAAAACAAAAAGCAGAACATATAACATTTACAGACCACTAAAGTTACTTAATGTTGTAAAGTTGTATATATCTCGTGTATTAATTTATACCTATTTCTAATCTTACCACGTCACTGTCAACTGCCTGCATTTATCTTCCTAATAACATCCCCATACCAGTAGGCTGTGCATCTTTCCCTATGAAATCATCTCTTCCCTCAGCTGAATAATCCCCAGTTCCCACAGCCCCTTCTCAAAGGGCAAGTGCTCTATCCCCTTTACCACCCCAGTGGCCCTCCAGTGAACTCTCCTTAGTCCATCAACATCTCCCTTTTACAGCTCTGGTTTACTGCAGGAGTCCAGAGTTTTGCTGCTCAGCTGAATCAGTCTCAAAGGCATCAGAGAGCACAGTGCTGACTGCTGCAACCACAAAACAATGTGACCAAGTAAAGCTGGGATGACATGTCTTCTTCCCCTTCTGCCCAGGGGTTCTGCTTAAAGGTATTTTTCGCATGGTCTAGATCACCTAAACTATTTCTTTAAAAATCAGAAGAGATCTCAGCTGGCAGCATTATATTTTGTTGACCTGCTTACTACTGATTCTCAAATAGTGGTTTCCAATCTCTTTAGTCAAAAAAGAGATTAAACTTAGGTAATTTTATTGCTTGAAGGCTCTGGTTTTTTGGATTAAGGAGACCTAAACCAGAAAGAATAAAGGAATTTGTTTTAACTAAAAGGTTAGAACATATAACCAAAAGAGAGCTTTCAGGGTCACAGATCCTGCATGGGGAAAAAAAGCCCAACATCAGCCTTCAGCAAATTATTTTTCATTGGGTTTTAAATATCTTTTCCCAATGTGTTTTACTGTTTTCTTTGGTGTTTTTCATTGTCTTAAGATAGTCCTGAGGATGTGAAACATCTGGAATACCCTTTCAGATGACTCTTCCAGTATTTTGTTTGTGTAGTCAGCTTTTTAACTGAGATGCTTTGGTAACACCCTTCAGGTACTCTGCATTTGACACCCTTTTTATTTTTATGCTTTTTTGCTCAAGCAGAGTCATTCCGAAGTAGAACAAAGTTCATTCACGCAATGCTTTTTTAGCAGCTTCAATATGAAGTACCTGGATGTTGTAGTTATTTAAAACAAAACTGGTGGCAAGACGGGATTTAATACTTGTGCTTCAGCACAGTGCTGCATATATGCTAGGGCTTCTGAAGAGAAGTTCAAATTGGATTATTTGCAATGAAAGCCATTTGTAGAGAAGTCAGCAAGGCCCATTCCCACTCCTAGTGATAAGTTAACATTGAAACTGCAATATTTATACAGATTTTATTGACTCTGCTATGAAAGTAACATATCTCACATTGAAGAAAGTTTATCTCCCGTGAGTTCAAAGATATGCAATTCTAGAAACAGAACTAACTTAATTCAGTTGAGGGCCATAATCTTAAAAATTGAGGTGATGTTGGTCAACGAGTTCACCAATGTGCAATGCTTAACACCAAGCATGTTCTCTGCCTACTTAAGACATAGGCTTGCTCTAATATATTCTAGAAAGAGAAGTCAGAATAGTCCAAAGAAAGGAAACTTTATAAAGAAAGGAAAGGATTTGAGGGCAAACAGCTTTTCTCAGCAATACCATCTCAAGAAAAATTCTCTCCAGCACCAATTTATCAATGCACTACTGAGGCTGCATTCATCAGACATTTATACAGAAATGGGAAGACTGAACCTTGCTCAGTGTTACAGAAAAGTTGAATTTTTTCTGAAAAAGTGGACAAGAGACTCAGAGAGGTTAAAAAGAAAAATTGCCTTTCATTTTGTGTTCATCCATTTTTCCAACTTAAAGAGGAAGCAAGGAATGAGCATGTGAGAATTCAGAAGCATCTAGCCCTCATAAATCCATGCCTGTCAAGTTTAAGATTTAATCTTTATCTTTGCTTTGACATAAACTTTCTGTAGGACTGTGGCCAAGTTAATTAACCTGCTCATGGTTCAAATGTTTCATCTGTAAACTGCGAGTAGTATTTGGACCAAAACTCAAGCATGGCCACTGAATAAGCCAGCATTTCAAGAACATCAAGAAGGTGGTATGTAGAGGTTAGAAACTTGGTCATGTCAGCATCATTCACTCCAGTTGTGCATGCTGGCCAGAGTAAGAAGAAATAAAAGAAGTATTTTCCCACATATAAAAAGGAAAGACAGACCAAGAGTACTTCACTAAATTAGTGTCAGTATTCATGTTGAAAATATACAGTAAAACTGGTTACATGAAAACTATTCTTTTGCATTGTAGACTCACCCTCCTCTTTCTGTTGCACTGTTGAAAATAAGGTACTTGCATGTATCCAGATCAGGGATTCTAGAAGCACTCTCCAGTTTCTTCAATAATAGTTTTAATTTAGTTGCCAATTTTCACTTGTATGAGAAATTTGCTTTGAATACCTGCATAAGACCTGTTCTGTAACAGCATCCCTACATGACAAGACTATTACATAGCAAATGAAAAAAGCATGCTGTTAACAGTCAAACGATGAAGAAAAAATAGCTCCTCATTCCTAAAAAGAGAACAAGTGAAATACTGACAAGCAGATTAAAAAAAAAAGGGAGTGTAATGCAATTTTAGAGGCAGAATCCATCCCGGACATAAAAGCAGAGGAATATTTTGAAGATGCAGAATTTGTTTTTCCTACTTCAACTAATCAGCTTAGATAGCTGTCCCTATATACTGGCTTTCCATTCTCACCAATGCAACTACAGGAATACAGATGTTTCCTGTAGTCAAGCAAGAGATATACAATAATGAGATATCTAAAAATTTTGATTTTTCACAGAAAGGACTGCTACTTCTGAAAGGACAGCTTAAACATCTGGTATACTTCCTTTCCGTGCCTTTCTAAAAATATTCTGCATTATCAGTATGAAATCAGAGAGGAATATGGAGAAAGCAAAAAATTAAGAGCAACTTCAAATGCTTGTTTAGAAACAGTATAATTGGTCAGTACTAAAAATGAGACTTTCTCAAGTCTATGTGTTAATAATATGTGTGCAAATGCAAAGAACCTGTAATTCATGTGATTTTATCTTTCTGAACAGTTAACAGAACGCAAACTTAATGGACCACAGTCAGAAGCCACCCAACAAAAGATTCTTAAGTGAAAAACTCTTGCTTTCTGATAAGAATTGGCATGAACAAAATTTCATCCATGTGAAAAAACATATGCAAAAAAGTACAACAGAACACTGCCAAGACATACTGTGCACTTCTAATTTTTACTAGAAAGCAATCTACTTCAATTTAAGTTTTTGCATATCCAATAGACATAAAAGTGAAGATAGTGTTATATTCAAGGTTGTTTTACAATCAGCAATATATTGCAATCAGTATCTTCACAACCTAAAAGACCAGTGATTGGCCTTGTTGAATGTCTAGACTTGCTAGGCACTTAGCAAATTCTCTTAAATGTGCTGTATTTTAACATAACTCCAGGCTACTCACCTGAAACCAAATCCTTACTTCCACGGATTCTGCATTAGTTCACTCTGATAATTAGTCAATAATAATACACTTCTGGAAGATGAAGTGAATTCCTACACTATATAATATCTCAGGTAGAAAACACTGTGCAATAAGGAAAAATGTGAAATAAGACTTAATCAAATGCATATTTTAATTCCTGCAGATTTAAGCAGTTTGAGATTATTGCAAAAGAGCTTCTTCAGAGTTGAGAATAATTTCTAAAAGCTATGTACATATTTTTGGGAGAGATGATAGAACTCTGAAAATAATTTCATACACGTTAAGGATTGTTGACATACAAGAAACTAACAGATTATGTTACGAATGCAGCACAGAGATACTTGACAGTTTTGAAGTCACAGTTTTTAATTACCTTTTACTAAAAATAGTTTCTAAAATTCAGTAATAGTTATAGTTGTACTGTGCAGTTTGTAATGCTGCAGAATGCTTGTTTTAGAACTTTTTTCAAATTCTTGCCTGCTGTCAGTCTGTCTTCACTTGGCAAGTGGACTGTAGATGTATTTCAACAGATACCAGCTCTGCTCTGTTCAACTGCTCAACTTCAGCATATAAAAGGCATCCCACTGTTGTTTCTTTTTAACATTTCACCAAGAGCTGAGTGTAGAAAGCCTGATGATACTGGTTTACCTTTTCAAGTTGCTTATTCAATAGCTAAGGAAAAGTAGAGGAAGGTGGAAGGATATTCTGATCTTATACACATTACTATCATGTTAATCAATAGCAGGTAGTCATACAGAAGCAGCTTGAGATTGCATTTTACTTAACTATCTAAGAAAATAAAAAGAGGGCAGAAAAGGTAAGATTAAAGAAAGGTGTAAGACTCTGCCCTTCTTCCTCTTTATGTAGCTGCCATCATCAATTTCCATTCCTGTTTACTATCTTAACAATGACCTGGAGGATGCAAGAGACAACCAATCAGGAGGCATTCAGGGCTGCCATTCAGATGGACCTAGACAGAACAGAGGATGGGCCAGCAGGAATATCATTAAATTTAGTAAGGGTCAATGTGCGGTCCTGCACCTGGGAAGGAGGAATCCCAGCAATAATGCAAACCGAGATGGATTGGCTGGGGAGCAGTTTTGCAGAAAAGAACTTGGGGGCCCTGGCAGGGCAGCTAACTGAATGTGAGTCAGCACATG
>VZRL01005208.1:2188970-2193970 GCA_013397895.1 Origma solitaria | reverse complement strand
ATTACTGAAGGTAGTCCAGCCTGAATAAGGACTACCTTATTAGTTCAGGTACTTGCATCGCCCTAATTTTCATATTAATCATGTGTCCATCTTTCTTTGAAATAGGGCCATCATGCTTCATGTCAGAATTTAGCATGTAAGTAAAATTCATAGTGCTTCAAATCTCACTTGAAAATATTTGTATGAAGAGAACAGTGACTAATTTTATTCTTTCCAACAAAAATGTGATTTATTTTAGTCCTTTTTGCACTATATATACAATATGAACAGCTGGCAAATAATTTTATTTTAAAAAAAGAATTAGAAGTAGTTTTATAAACCCTCAAAAAACAACCCCAAAAGATAATGATATGGAGCTTTTCCTATTTAACAGAGCTGCTACACACTGTAATGCAGTGATGTTATATATTTCTCATCAATTTTTACAGTTTCCACTGATTAAATATATATTGACTCATAAAGTATTACCATTACATCAATTGTCAGCAGATGCAAGAGTATGTCATTTAAATATTAACTATCATATAAAAATGGCAGCTTGATTGTTTGGAAGCAGTAATCTGGTGCTGGTTATTGCCACGTTTCCCTAATGCATTAGGTGGCAGTCACAAAATGCACTGCCTTTCTTATATACCTGCTACTACAAAACCAGAAGCAGATAAGTTCTTTATGTATCTCCCCTTTCTCTTAGATTTAATTTTTATTTATTTCTGAACTGCAGATATCTTTGATCTGAATTGCAAAAATGCATTAGTGAAATATAAACAAAGATATGCTCACTGGAGTCAGAAATTATATGCATCATCTCTAAATCAATGGGAAAAATATACAAAGAACCAGTAACAGATATATTACTTTGTGCTTGAAATATTTTTATGACAGTTCCCATATAATATGGGTGCAATATATCATGCATGGGGATGCTTACCTAAATTCTTAATAAGATTGTACTTATTTATGTAAAGAACATTCTATTCTCAGTACTTCAAGACTTGTTTTTTCCAGAGATGGTAAGAAGCTATACATTACCACTAATATGAAATAAATCCTTTATTCTATGCTAACTGTACAATCAGGTTACACAGACACTTCACAGACCATTAAAACCTTCCAGTAATTGATAGGTAATCACTAATTTCCTAGCTGCAGCAATGTACATGAGAGGAAAAACCATTCTTTTTTACTAATGTAACATGTAGAACTTGCTGCTGTTGCTACACTTAATGTTCATAGTGCCATATTGTTTTTAATGCAAACACTCATTTTCTGCTTCCTTCTTACATTTTCTATTAAAATGCAACACAAAACAGCATACAATTCATTCTATCCCTTTGAGGATTGCATAAGCAGTTCCAAGGAGTATCAGCTATTGTACTGTTACTATTACAGTAAATAAATATTTTAGAGTTAAAAAATAGGTATTTTATCAATTTTTTCTAGCAAACTCTTTGCCACTCTTTCAAACTTTTTACCTCTTCTTCAAGGTAGTGCTTAGATAGCAGTTTTTAATACAAATAACACCTTGTATAACAAGGCAAATTCATACTCTACTTAATAAACAGCATTAATAAATTTGTGAAGACTTTAATGGCATCTGTACAGAACTTTTCATACACTGAGGAATTTATTCTGCTTAAGTGCTTTATATTAAGCAGTTTTTATTAGCCATCCACTAATTCATATGAAGCGAAATAAATGGAGTCAGGAAAATAATGTTTTAAGCCCTCCTATTACTAAAAAACAGCAATAACTTAGATGGGTTTTGTTATTTAAAAACAAGGAATCAAACTGATACAACTCCATTTAATCAATGCGAAAAATTTTAGTAAGTTTATGCATTAAAGACCTACAGTCTGAAATTTTCAGCAAAATACAAATTCAGGGTACCCTACACATATGCCTTGAAGTTAAGAGACTAATTACATTAACTGATTTATTAATAAATGTGGCTTTTTGTCTAATTATTTTAAGTACTAACAGACTGGGGAACCATTTTAAATGTCTAATGTGCCTTTAAACCATTTTTTTTTAGGTTAATTACATTTCTTGCTGAAGTCACTGTAGATATGCCCCTCAGGTTTTACACTGGAAGATTAAAGAAAAAAGCAAAGATGATTACCTCATTGGCCAGGTCCAGTAATACTGGGGCAGCTGAATTTTTCATCACCCCGTTCAGGTACCTAGACAACACAAAGCCAGGTAATTTTGCAGTGGCAAGTAAAGGCCAGTTTATACATATCAGCATCCCTTGTGAATCTTTCTCATTAGGGGGAAAATACCCCAGTACAGAGTATTTAATGAGAAACCTTTTAAGAAATAAGTACTTTAAGTAATCACTAACTCTCCAGGGTTGTCTCCTATTCTATTCATCTGCAAAATATATCCATCTCAATGAAGTCACTGGTAAAAAACCCAATAGATCAAGAAATTTTAAAAAAATGTGGCTTAATGACACACAAATAAATTATATATGTACTACTTAAAGATGCATAAAGATGCATCACAGACAAATAAACCTCTATTATTCACAGTAAAGATTTTTGGTTCCACACGACCTTCAACCATGAAGGTGCACTGTATATCTTACTCAATTCACTACTATGCAAAAAATGTAAATTCTCGAATTTAATCCAGATTTTATCAACTGCGCAGTAGGTTAAATACTAAAGGCTAACTTCAGGGAAATCAGTCTAACAAATTAAAATTCTAAAGAGAAAACAAAAGAAGAAATATTTAGGATTCGATACAGGTTGATAAAAGTCATTATCCTATCAGTGGCAAAGGCTTAATGTTTCTGGTTGAGGGTTTTACAGAATAATGTTTCTGACATCACTTCACACAATGTCACTGCCCTCACTTCTTTTACTTTCACTGCCTGATATTTACATTTCGATAAAGCCTGAAACCTGTGTTCAGAAGCTGATGGGGTGGAGCTATGATATTGGAAGCCACTTTGTGGTTTGCAGCCATGTGGAAAAGAACAATAGTTACCAACATTTGAACCTGCTCGTTTATCCTATATGTATTTGCCTAGCACATCATTACTGACATCATTAGAAGGCCACAGCCTTTCCAGCTCTATCATTATCTATCCATCAGAAGACACTCTTCTGCTCATTAGTTACAGACATTAAAATTCTTTATCATTTTACCTTTCTGTGGAATGGGTGTAACACCTTTATAAAGCCCCTTCACATGAGATTAGATAAAGGGCTTTTGGCTTGCAAGTTATTCTGAGGCTTAATGAATTGGGGAAATGAAAAAAGTTTTTTGCTGCAACCTATTTCAGTTCCACATAAAAATATGGGGGTTTTGGGGGGTTTTTTTCCCCCCCAAAATAAGATTCCTGGTGTTACGTTTAAACATGGAAAATTTATAACAGAAGAAGAAAATGAGGGATCATACACAAAACACATAACCAGGAAAATGTACTTGAGATTAATGTTCTCAAACATTCATCTAGATGATCGAACAGCAACACTACAGTGACAATGAGGTAAATTTCTGTCAGAGATTTCTAACACTTCTGGCAACGCCATTATATAGACTAACAGTCTGATGGCAATATTGTTTTGAAAATTTGCTGATCCTCCTTGTAATTTGTCCCTGTGGTTGCCTAAGTTTTGGACTTGTAAGTCTCAGCAGAACAGCAGAAACTACTCAACTATTTTACCTGCTGCTAACAGGGACTGCTGGAAATGACTACCATTAAAACCTGGTAGTTTCTGACCTAAGAAAGCAATGACAGCACTGCTTATGACAATGACAGCACAGTATCTGCTTAGTATCTGAAATAGTAAGGAGCATAGCACCCAGAGTGGGGTTTACAGCAGTAAAGTGGATGCTACAGAAGAGCAGAGGAGAAGACATGTTTGTCATGTTTACGCCTGAAGCATTTCAAAGTGGCTTCTCACTCAAGTTGTCTGCTTCTGTAGCTTACTAAACATACTACACAGTAAATCTACTAAAACAGGATTGAGATGAGTTTTGTAACTATTGACCAGAACATCTCTGATTTTTTAAACATGTGCATTTTATTCAGCCATGTTAATGCACTTGCAAAATGACATACCCAGAAATAGCATAAAGAATGATTTTCCCTACCACTACCACACAGCTTCATACATAATGCATTATGTACTGCTATCATACTTCAGACTACAGAAGAGGACAGGAGACCAAATCCTCCTACCTGATGCGAGACAAACTTAATCATACCTACAACCCTACTGACACCAATACAACTGCTGCTTTGCATAAAGCAAAATTTGGTCCCATGTTTCAAGTTGAAGTTGCGGGAACTAGTGATTTACACATGTTCTAAGAAAACGGTTTTTTACACAGAAGTTACAATTACCACAGGCCACTTCACTGAAACTGTGCTAGTGAAAAATAATTAAAAATAGTACAGTATATACCCAGTTATTAGCACAACAGAATTTTAAACCCATATTCTTCCTGAACAAGAACCCAAGGAAACGTGTGATGTGATCCAGTACAAATTTTACAGAACAATACAACTACTAAAAAACTGAAATCAAACACCCAAACCAGCACACTTCACACTAGATATTCTAAACCAGTGTCTGATATAATCAGCCTGCAGTTAGGTTTTAAATATATGACTCTGGTGGAAGCACAGTTAATTGTTTACAAATGAAGGCTCTTTGTTTATTTTCTTGATTCGCACAGATTAGTATTAAGCACGAATATCAGACATATATAATCACAAGTATGAATTCACTTGCCATGCATGCTCTTCAGATATGTCAGTCTTCAAAGTAGTATTTTAATTGCATATCTTCACCTGTTACCAGTATGCCCCAATTATGTCACTGGAATATTTTTAGTAAAGCCTATAAACTAACAGACAAACTATAAGGTGTAGCAAACACAATTTATTAGCTTAAGATGCAAACAATTGTAAAATGACATAAAGGTTTTCAAACTCCCTTAAAAACTATTTCTGACACTTCTGTTGATAAAACAGGAGTGATCTA